>JABUQX010029498.1:127500-130000 GCA_015478945.1 Trachelipus rathkii | reverse complement strand
CTGAGTCGCGAGGTGTAGGGCCAGGGTTTGATCTCTCGTTTGAATTCCATAGGTAGCAACTACTAGAGAAGTTCCCCTCATTGAATAGGGCTATGCCCGTAAGATGTGAACTCTTAAATAATATATATATATATATATATATATAATATATTAGTATTATATATATATATATATATAATATATATAGTACATTATTGTAAATAAACCTGATTCATAAACGCAACTTTTCAAATGCTATAAAGTACAATGAATTTTAAATTCAATACATTTAAGGGAACGCTTCATTATTTATGAAGATTAAGATAAAAGATACGGAAGTAAAGGAAGCAAAAGAACGATAAGGAATTTTGGAGGATTGCAAATCAATTTTATCCTTTTTTTATGTTTTAGAAGGTGAAAAAGCTTTGTTAAGTACAATTGTGTGGTTATTAAAGTGCAATTGTGTGGTTATTAAAAGTACAATTGTATGATTATTAAAAGTATAATTGTGTTATTATATAAAAAATTAATATACCCATAACTACATTGAAAAAAAAAAATGTCCCAAAAAATGGTTGTGACAAATGATAAAAACGTCAAACATAAAATTTAAACGCCGAAAAGAGACATTACGTATAAGAAAGTACCTTTCCATGAAAATATTTCTTGTGACGTGACATATTTGTCATTTTTGCGTCGCGACATAATTTTGCAATGCAGATAACGAAGGTGCCCATAGGAACACTATAAGTAATTACGTGAAGGCAATTTCAAAATCCGTGTAATTTGCCTTTACCCTTCTGGTGACTTATACATATCGTTTAGGCATAAATCATATAAGGTCTGGTGTAAAGATTCACGCTAAGCCCAAAACCTTTTTAATCTAATTTTTAACATTGAAATTACATTCGAATTTCTTCCTATTTTTTTCTTATTAATATATATATATATATAATAATATACTATAATATAACTATATATATATATATATATATATATAATATATTATATATTATATATATAATAATATATTATATATAAATATATATATATATATATATTGTATATATACTATATATATACCTATATATATATATATAATATATATTACTATATATAATCGATATTTTTCTATTTATATATATTATATATATTATATATTATATATATTATACATGAAAAGGCCGTCAACATTTTCAATATCTTCTCAAATGTATACTTATTAAATTAAAAATAATAACAGCGAGAATATTTTGAGAGAGAAAATAGCAGCGCAGAATTAGGCTACCACCACAACCATAACAGGCGATTTCTTGATTGTTTTTAAAATAATAATTAATTAATAAACGAACTTAACGACAAAAGAAGGAAATGATTTGCAAAAAAAAAAAAAAAAAAAAAAAAAAAAAAAAAAAAAAAAAAAAAAAAAAAAAAGGGCGGCAGCAATAAAAAAATTGGAGATAATCTTATAATAAAGCAAAAATAGGACATGAAAGAAAAATGAGAGAGAGAGAGAGAGAGAGAGAGAGAGATGAGAGACGAGAGAGAGAGAGAGAGAGAAACAAAGTATATATTATAAAGGAATTAGTTAGATTTCTATTGAGGAATAACTTCAAGAGTTCTAGTATACCTGTCAACCATAGTTAATAAAGAAATGAAGTTTATAACTTATAACGGTAATACAGTGGTCTCCCCTAGTCCCTCCTTCAGGTTAGTTGAAGGTGGTGGGGGAGGGGGTGGATTTAAATTGTTTTTGTGTACCAGGCATGAATCTTCCGCTTCGCCCAAGAAAATATGAAAGCGTAATAAAAACCTTAGGGCTTTTTAGGCCGTAAAGAAATAAACCGTCTTGGCTAAGAATTCATTCCCACGTTACAAAATACATAAAATCCTTGTGACTTGATAATTAAGACCAAGAGCTTGATGATATATAGATATAGATCTTAGTAACTGAAGCACTAAATTATTTTTTAATAATATATATATATATATATATATATTATATATATATATAATATAATATATTATCCATATATATATATATATAAAACATATATATTATATATACATTATATAATTATATATATATAATATATATAATATTATATATATTATATATTATATATATATATAATATAGTATATATATATATATATATATATTAGGTATATATATATATATAATTTATTCTGTTTTAGAAATGAGAAATAATTACTTTGTACATTAATCCACAAGGAAAAATTAAAAAAGTTACAAGCAATTTCCTTTATTTTACAACACATTATGTTAAATCCCCGAAAGTGCTTGGTTAACTTCTTTTTTTATTTTCCCTGTGGATTGGTGCACTATATAATATATTATATATATATACTATATATATATATATAATATATTATATATAATATATATTATATATATATTATATATTAGTGATATATATATATGTTAAGAGAATATGTGGGTAATTCAAGTAGGATCATATCACCGAAAAGGCTATATCTATTAAAAAAGATTTATATTT
>JABUQX010029498.1:87500-122500 GCA_015478945.1 Trachelipus rathkii | reverse complement strand
AATTATCGCGCATGGCCCTTGGTCAACCCAAACAATAAACCGCAGTTCTATATTCACCCTGTCAAAAGCGTAGTAAGATGTGAAATAGCAGGAGACATATTTAATAAGTTCAAGGAGCATGACTTACACATATACGGTACACTGAATGGAAAAAATTGACAATTTAATGTACTTGCACGGAACCCTGTAGATAGGCTTAAGTAATTATAACTTATTCTGGGTTAATAAAACCATATTAGTGATTATGACGCAGTCCCTCGATAGCGGGGAGGGGCAAACACCAAGCTGATGCCCGTATATGAGGTACTAGAAAAGTGGAAGTAGCGAAAGAGTTGAAGCCTTTTGTGTTGATACAAATGCTACATGCTTAATACTCTATAATCTATACTATATAGTATAATATATATATATATTATATATATATATATAGTTACGATATTAATGTATTTATGTATGTATAATATATATATACTTGATTATAATAATATATTAACTAAGATATATAATACTATATATTATAGGGTGGGAATGGTTTAAACCATGGTTTAAACCCCATAAAAAACATTTTTTTAAACCATAAAAAACATGCAAAATATCTAAAAAATATATTTATTAATTGTTTTCTTTAGCATTTTGATATGTTTTCATATTTATACGTTGAAGAATGTAGCTGTAAAAGCAAAGTTAAAAAGTGTTTCTGGAATGTGTAATGTTATTGTGAGAATGAATTTATATTATTCCTACTATGCCGTTCTAATTTCATATTATATTTAATGAAATAATTATTGAATGGGTACTGTATCATTATATTGATATAACAGGTAGTATGGTATTTCTTTTAATTAAGGTTACTCAGACATTTTACCATATTATGCATAGATATTATAGAAGAAAAATTATGAGTATATCCTAAAAATGAGTTTATTATAATATTATAATTTTTCACACCAT
The DNA here is from genome assembly GCA_015478945.1 of Trachelipus rathkii. Classification (NCBI taxonomy): domain Eukaryota; kingdom Metazoa; phylum Arthropoda; class Malacostraca; order Isopoda; family Trachelipodidae; genus Trachelipus; species Trachelipus rathkii. The sequence goes on along the minus strand of JABUQX010029498.1, from coordinate 121,549 downwards.
ATATATATATATAACTATAATATATATATATTATTTATATATATATAGTTAATAATATAGGAAAAGTGTATGATTTTAATTATAAATACGTCGTTTAAAAAAATTATTATCTCTCTGTTAGTTACTCTCGTAGCTCTCTTGGCGATATTGTTATTTATCTACCCAGTATCTTTGATATTCACATATATACGAATTGTAAATAAAACTACATTGTTGTACGGATGTGAGAGGATTTGTGATAAACTTATATGAGCTACGCTTGAATTATGATCTTTCTTTGGCGTCATTACTCAGCTGTCTCCTTTACAAGAGAGTTCAAATATAGTATGACATTGTCGTCATATCGCAATTTGGGTCTAATTTATTTTTGGGTGCATTTGCATATTAGGATATATATGTCATTATTTTTATATAACTATGTGTAGAGTAAATAGTTCATCCCTTTTTATCAGATAGAGTTTATTTGATTATATTCATTTCCGTATATCTAGTTTACGTAGACTGATTCATCATTGCTCAGTATAATATTAAAAACAATAATAATTGATACAGTTTACAGTTACAAGATAAGAAGTTGGAAATTTAGATCTAAAGAAAACTTGACGTAAACGGAAAATATTTATATTACTGTGTTAGCACATTGTATGAGTTATCTAGTTACTAGATGTATAGTTCTCTGCCTTTAATAATACTAAATATATATATGGTATCTATAATAACCTACTTAAAACCATATCAAATAGGCATAAAAATGTTTTTTTGTATATGCGAAAGAACATTCGTTTATGTTTTTTTTTTAAAAATACCACATGTGGTTTTTTTTCCTTAAAAGCTAGGTTTTTTGATCACAATACCTATAATATATAAAATGATATATATATATATAGTAATAGTGTGTTATATATTATTATATATGTATTGTTATAATTATATTATATATATATTATATTATATATATATCTATATCATATTAATGTTATATGTAATATTTATTTGTCTTTATATGTTAATAATGCCTTAAGGTATAATATTGTATTTCAATGATATATTATATTATATAAAAGTATAATGAAAAGTATAATTAGTACAAGAAGGAGGAAAAAAATAGCGACATAACAAGACGGATAGTTAAGCAAAGAATCTTAGAAAAATTTCAATGACGTAAAAAGAAAAGAAACACCGAGTTTACTAATATCAAGTGATTATAGAATGTATAATAGTATAAGAAGATTAAAAAGAGGTAAGAGAAGAATGAATATGAAAGGTAGAAGAAGAAAATCATTATTACCATTACATTATGATTCAGGGAACTATCCTTTCGAGAGTGAGAAAATCTTAGAAGAATTTGAATATGATTTTAGTGTCTTTGTACTCTCATCAAAGTATCATAAAAAAGCGACTGGATGAGAGGATTCTCGTAACCTCACAATCAATAGTGATGGCTGATGAGAGAAGGACGTAACACTCCTTTCATCGTAGAGGAAATTTTTATTCCAGGCTTTTTGCAGTCAAATTTCTCCTTTTGTTGTGCTACGATAGGGTAATTTCTATCTTGTACCTAACCATGTTCTCACACTAGGAGACTATAGCCTATATACTTGTGATTTTATCGTTTTTATAATGATTGAATTGAAATAAGGGAATAATTTTCACACATCCAAATCTCGTGCGATAATTATAATACCTAACAAAAATTATAGACAAAGAATAGAATTATGAAATATAATAAATTAATAAAATAATAATTAGAGATAATAATTAATTAATAATCTCTCAATTATGATGAATAAATAATTATAATTAATAATATAATATAGTATTATTAATACTAATTTGTTAAAATTAAAGGCCTAATAGAGACGAGCGAGAAGGAGAATCTAGTATTAATATTATAGGCGGATTGGTTAGGAGTAAATTAGTTAAGGGAGTAATACCACAAAAAATATATCTTACATTCTATTATTCTGATTTAAATATAATTATTATTGGAAAATTATTATTACTGTTACTTCTGAATTCATTTCTTTCCTGTTATAATTATCCCAATTGCAATTGAGCTATAGTTCTTTCTTTTTTATATTTCTTATAAACATTCTTAGTTAAAGTATTGGATCGGTATTTTTTTTCACAGGGTTTTAATTTAAAATCGAAAATTTTTTCGTAGCGAGTCTGTTTCTCATGTATCTTTAATGGACTATATACGGGTTTCTAGTATCGATTCATATTAAAAATTAACGATACCAAAATTCCCATATGTAAAAATTATAATATTTGGCGAGTACTTACTAGTGTTGGAATAAAGTAATTAGTGACAGCTAACATTTTTTCAAAGTCAAGGGTATTTGTATAGGCAAAAAGGGACTTTTCAGACAATAATATGCTAAAAATAATTAGACATATAATTTGGTCTGAAAGTCAATTATGTGCCTAACTATTTTTGAATAAACTGTCTGAAAGTCCTTATATGTCTAAAAATACTTAGACATATAATGACTTTCAGATATTTATATGTCTAAAAATAGTTAGACATATATAATATTATATAGTTTTATATAATTTATAATAATATTAATTAATATAGGTTATGTATATTATATATATATTTTATATATATATAAGTTTATATAAATTTATATTATATATATGAATATATATATATAACAATATCGAAAGCGACGTTATAATATTAGTCCTAAAAACTCAGGTTCCCTGTCACCTGTTTCAATTAATCCAACGCAAAAATATTTTATTAATCAAATCAGAATCTGATAAATATCCTATAAGAGTCCATCTCACTGGATGCACTAAACCACCCCCATCAACAATTACATGAAACAATGACTTTTTAACACATTCCTGCCCATCCTCTCAGCCTCCACTTGGAGCATGGTGGGGACTTCAATTTACCAGAAAATCCTACAACCAAGCCCACCCAATACGACCTACGCCCGAGCAGATATGCATGGCTCTTCCACCCAAAAATTCTCTTACACTTCTAAATATATTATTCAAACTAGACAATGTTTACTCCCCCACCTGTCACATAATTTTCAATTTTCCAGACACTCTGCAACGTACTCTTGCTCGGGGATCTCGCTCTTCGACGGCCCCCGCGCCCCCCCCCCCCCCCTTCCCCCCTCTTATTCTGACCCTGTCAGAGCTTCCTCAGTGATATTCTTCACCTTCTCGACCTTTGGATATCCGCCAAGAGCGGTGGCCGGCTTCACTGGAAGCTGTTAGTGCCCTCCAATTGAGGGGCCATGTAGGCAGAGAGTAAAGTAAGTAAGTTAAATATATGATATATAAAATCATTTATGATATTAGTATAATATTTTATATATAATATTTTTTATTATTTTATAATATTATTTATACGTATATTATAATATATAATTATATATTATTGATATTATTAATATATAATTATATATATAGATTATATTATCTATATTAATTATATAAACTTGTATTTATATATTTAAAATAAAACTGTTTTATAATTGGCAATAATTCGATAGTTAAAATGTGCGCATCATCGCCCAATTATCCGAAGACTTTTGTTAATCACATTTATTAATTATCAAGATATACACATTACATCTCCAACTGAATGTGATCAGATAAAGACGAAGTAGTTTTATAATAATATTTAAATTGTATCATATATTTTATATATATATATATATTTATATTTTATTACTTATATATAAATTTATTATATAAATATTATATTATTATTATTAATAGATTAGGGACTTTAGCTTTTCCTATCGATATATTCCGAAGAAAGTTACAACATCGAGGGGAAATACCATTGGTTTGGATAACCTATAAATTTATTTATTAAGTCGGCAAGGACAAAAGAAAGACCTATTAAAGCCATTGGGTTGTCGCAACTGGGGTCTAAGAGGATCCAACCCCGGGGTGTTGGGGAACTCGTTGGCGAGGGAATACAGTTGAATTGTAGGTTCGCCGTATTTCGAGGAGTTTCAGGCCATAAAGAAGTAAATAATGGTAATGTGCGAAAGATTGAAGTTCATGAAAATTCTTGATCTTACTGTGTAAGAAATTTCGGGCATAATTTGAGGTAGAAACTTCTCAATCCAAGATGTGTGTCGGAAAATAATCTAACCGGAAGTTATTTCACCTTTCAGCTATTGCCATTCTGTTTTAGGGATGACAAAGTACTTATTTAAGGTACCATAGTGTATAGAGGAGAAAGTATAGTGAAGTGGGTTCTTGTTTCTCATCTGAACTTTTATATTCGGGAAATCCCTAAAATTGAAAACATTTTATTTATTCCTTAATTGTTGTAACACATTTCGTGACTAAAATTTACTTGTGATTTGTGTTTGAAAATCTTTGCACTATTTTTTTTTTCTATTCACTGTTCTTAATTAGGCTTTACTTAATTAAAATATTGTGGAATTATAAATTCACTGTTGTAACACCTTCTTTCACGTATCTAAGTTATGAGTAAATGTGGTATGTATACGAAAGGTGGTCTAAATGGGTCAGCACATTTCTTTGTAGTAACCCTCTTGTTTTTATAAATTAATTGGGCCTACAGCCCGTTCGAGGAGTTCGTTTTTCCTGCCAGATCGTCCCTAAGCTAGTGTAATTGTTGAGCAATTGGTAGTACTCAGGCCCTTAGGTACATGTGATAATGGTGGGGGTGAGGTGGAATTTCAATTTATAAATATGTGTGTGATTAAAATTTTAAGAACTATTAGAATAATCAAAGAGATGGAACACAAATGGTAAGGAGCTGATATTCGGGGGAAAGTGGGGGTATGAGCACACGCTGTTAGCCGCAACTGAGTCAGTTCACAAGGTTCTCTTAATTTTAATATATGATTATGGGTGAAGAAATTATATATCTGCCAATAAGATTCCGGTTTATATTCCAGTACACATTCCGGGCCTCTTACAGGCAGGAGCCGACAGACATCTGATAGAACTCCCGGAACCTCCCTCGCTAGTTGTGGAGGCGGTGGGGCTTAGTTATCTCCTTCGAAGTCAGACCCCTATATATATGCATTCTCTGGCGTGGTCTGGTATTATAGCGAGTGGACAACTAGGCTGGGCCTTGCCTTCCCAAAATCATCGGAGCTAGTTCATTAGCCGGAGCGACTCTATTTCTCCTACAACAATGGAGTCATTTCTGTAAGAGTCGTTAATATGATTTTTGTACATAATTAATTATTAATTAAAATTTGTAAAGGTAGCTGGCATGACGAAGCCAGTATATAGCCTAGTAGCATTTCGGAGTAATATACTTAGTTAAAAATTAATGTCTACGATTAGGCCTAATCTTATATTTAAAGATAAAATCTCTGAAAAATTTTATAGTAGTTGTAAATATGGTATCTTTATATCGTTATAAAGGAATTTAAACGTTAATCACAGTTGATTATTGATAAATAGTTTGGTTGGTTAAATATATTTATTTATTTATTATTATGACCATATTAAGTACAACTTCCTTACCAACATAACTATATAGGTATATCACTCTATGGTCGCGTTGCTATAATAATCAACACGACGACAATAATGTGGTTCGATCGGTTTACGCTCAGGAAAAAGACTGATAACTTTTATAGTACGGTCAAGTCATAGTCGAAGAAATTATTTGTATTTTATTGATATTTTAATATATATGGATTATATTTTTTAGATATATTATATTTTAAATTAAATAGTATATGCTAGTATATATATATATGTACTATAAATATATATATATTATTACTTAATTAAGATAGTATATAATATATTATATTAATATATCACTAATATATATTAGTAATTAGTATTGATTGTATTCATACTAATCTTGTATGAATATAGATTTATTCGATGTATTATATAATATTTATATATCTATTAAGTATTATTTAGATACAATTTTTTAATACTATTTCTATACCAATGAATTAAACATACAATCAAATATTAAAGTACTATTATTACGAACGATGCTAGTAAATAATCACGAAGTCTCAAATATGTAAAATAACAGAAACTATTATATTAATTATAATTTTAATATATTTTTTATGATATATATTATTACATAGATATATATATATTAATTTGAATTGATATAATTATGTATTTAATATATATTATATTATGATATTTAATTGATATATATATACTAATTATATTTATTTTATATTATATATGAATAAAATTATATATATTAATAGTAGATTTAATATTTATATAATATTTATATATAAATATATATTATAATAATACTATTAAGTTATTTGAATTATATTATATTATTAGTCCCATATTAAGCTTTTGGATAATTATATTATATATATCGAGTTTGTTATAGATTTTAATTATCATAAGCTATATAAGGTATGTAGGGAATTAATTTAATAAAGGTATTTACTAATGGCTTATATAAATTAAAATTATTTAACTAAGTTTTGATTATTTACCTCGATCATATAATAAGAAAACGTACCTTACAAAGACTATACTTACTAATCTGGTTGAGCAATAGTCGTAGTAATTAATCTTATGACCGTGGCAATTATATAAGGTGAGGGTGTTTAAATAATAAAATATTATTTTCTATATATTTTGACTCAATCATTATAACATAACACTCTTCATTCAAAAATCGGCAAATCAAAACTCCCTGAGGCAGGCCGTTCTAGTAGATGGTTTACCTTTCAGCTTCTCAACGTATTCAATCCCTTATCATGGAGCCATTCTGAGGTAATTTAGTTGCCCCGTGGAGATTTTAGGGGCCTATATTTCACTTCTTTGGAGTATGTGTTGTAGTTTTATATAGTAATTTTAATTCATGACTGGATATATATTATATTACTTAGTAGTATACTAAAGCTAATGCATGACAAAGCAGAATATATTGAAAACTAAATGTGAAGTTAATATAGCATCAAAAAAATTCTTTAATAATCCACTGGAGTGTGAGTTCAATATTAAATTTTCCGACTTTAGTATTAAGTGCTATTCCAAAGAAAGGATTATCTCTTTTCTTTATCTTTACAGTATATATTTTATATACATTGTTATATAATATTTTATTTTATTATATCCTCGGGGTCCAGTGGCCTTTACTATGAGGGTAAATAACTGGACTATTATGGATATTCTGGCAGAGGAGTTTATCAAATTATTACCGTATTATTCTATCACTGCTGACTTATAACCAAATATGATGATGTACATAAGTATCCTCAAAATAATAAATCCCCCCCTACTTAGTGATCTCCCTCACATATATAGTTTAAGTATAGGTATTAGTTATTATTTAATTAATTATATTCATAGAAGATACGTAGTAGTAGGGTTCCATTGTGTGGATGACCAGTTTAGTATATGTGTATATTTTAATATAAGGTAGCCATATAGGTTAAATTTGTGGAAAATATACATGTAATATAAACATTAAGATATATCTTATATATAATAGAATTATATATATTTACATATTATGATTACTATAAAATAAATAATATTTACTTTATTGCCTAAGCCTCAATATAAATGATTATGGACCAATTTTATAATATTAAACTTTCCTATTTGTAAATATAATTCTTTTAGGTGATATAATATATATATATATTATTATAATCAATATATAATAATTAATATAAGTATATATAATTATATATATTATATATATTTAGAATATATAATATATATTATATAATATATATATATATAATAACTTAATTTATTAATTTAATTGTTAGATGAAAAATGCTTATCTTGTAGTATACAGTTAAAAACGGACTGTAATAGTGATATATATATTTAACCTAGGAAATGAGTATTTCCAGATGAACTGGGAGTGTAAGGGGGACACCATGTGGGAAAAGCTTGATATGATATCAAGGGATAAATAATAGTTGAAGAGGTGGGTGAAGAGAAAACAACAGGAGAAAATCCTGTAATTAACAAGTAGAGTACTGAGTGTTTTGGAGTTATTATTTTGTGATTATATGAATATATTATACTTAGTGTTTGTTTTTATTAATTTTAAAGGTTAGGTTGGTGGACGGAATCTTGTGTAAAGTGTCGTACTTATCATGAGAAGACGATATTGTAAGATTGCCAGGATTAAAATAATAGGGAAAATATGGCAAACTTTTAATTATAGTTTATTTTCGCACATACTCAGAAATTTGGTATGGATTTTATGACTGCATCATCTTTGCTTTAATTTAGGTAGACTTAATCTTGAGAATGATTAGTAAACCTTGGGAATGTCTTATATGATAGTAATATATCAAACGAATAAAATGGAAAATCAGCTAAAAATGGAGAATTTGAGTTGTTGATATTAAAAGTATCTATGAGGAATTTACAGTAATGAAATAAGATAAATAATGTAAAATCACTTATATCAGTAATATGTGTATAAGGAATTCACTATAGTAGAGTTTTATAAAATATCTTTAAATTTTGGTTTCTGGTTAAAGTATTGAGCTTAGGCTGTTGATGTAAATATAGCTCCCAAGCACACCGAAAATAATTAGAGTTGTTATAAATTAATTGTCGCTGTAATTACCTCCCCACCTATTTATAATTCGATAAAAACCTAATTAATTTGAGTCGTTCACTATGAATTTGATAATATTTATGATTTGATCAATCAAACATATATTACTGAAATCTATTCCTGCACTTTAATCCAAGCCCTGATATTCAACGATAGTTCATTGCCGAATATTTATAAGCGTTAGGCAGTACCTGACTCATTTTATATATTATTAATTTATTTATAAGTAAAGAAGTTATAGGCTACGTACATGAACGGTTCTTACAGCTGAAAATCTTGTAATATATATGAGCTGTTTACAATACTGGGCAGAAAAATGAGTTTTGTAGAATGCTAGAGAAAGTGGGCATTTTCTAAAAGATCACATAATCATTTTGAATTTTAATATTTAAAAAACGGGATGCAACTTAATATAATAAAAAGGTTATTAAATACGTTTGATATTTTTAAGCCTAATCCTTATTAATATTAGTGAGTCATAAAAGCGGAAGGGGCTACTGTTATTACTTTTAGAATATATGTTATAATTTAAACATACTCGTTAATTTTTTTGTATAAATTGGTCATTTTAAGGAAATACTAGACTTTATAAATACGAATAATATTGAGATTTTTTTCTGACCTTAAACTAGTATAACCATTCAAGTTTGATCTATACATTATGTGTTCAATTTAAAAAATCTTATAAATACAACAAAGTGTATTTTTTATATTATATATCATTATCTATTAATTATAACTTAGATTATTATACCTAGTATCATATATATCATATATTTTCTCCCATTCTTACCCATTTCCTTGTGTTGTATACATAATTCAAGATTACTTTTCCCCGAGCACGATTTAGTTTCACATTAATCACTCGGGTCAGATGGGTATATATATATACTATATAGATATATACTATGTAATATAATATATATATATATATATATATACTTAATATATATTATTTATATTTACTATAATATATATAGTCTATTATATATAATAAATATATATATATCATATTATTTCTAGTATTAAGTTGAATCGTAGGTTATATGTCAAGCGTCCACATCTTGCTGGAAAAAAGTATTTACATTATTTATAATAAAGGAAACATAAATGATAATGAATATTTATATATTTCTTCAACTCCGATAGATTTGTTATAATAGCATGAAATTTGAGTGGTTACACGAGGGGATAAACTAAGATTGCGTACCCCTTACCCCTACTGCACATTCAACGAGTGTGGTACATCCCCAGTCTTGATATAAATGGTCTTATATATCACCCTATTTTGGAAGCACCCACACGGTGGTTTCGCCACCTGAAAAAAAATTAATTTGCTGGTTAAGTCTTAAGAATAGAGATGAGAGTTGGTTAAAGATTAAGGGATGTATTGGTACTAACCTTTATTTGCAATAAACAATAATTTTGGATAAGATGAACTCCGCATATCACCGCGCCCTTTCAAGAGTAAAACCAGAGAGCCCCAACCCACCACACCGCGCCAAGAGACAAATCGTTGTCAGTTCTCACACGCACCATGCCTATGTTGGCGACCCATCCCTTGAAAGAGATATTGAAAAATGTTTTTTGAGAGCGAAGAGTTAATAAAGAAAAGATTCTCTAGATCTATGATCATTTTAAAATAGTCTGATCATTAAATTTACCAGTTAAAAAATAAACGGTTGAAATGTTTTTTACGCGTTACTACAGTGCCAAAGGGGGTATAGCGCTTTAGCAAACAGGCAATTTATGATAAGAATATTAAATACTTCGGAAGATGGATTGTCACAAGTCTCTTACTTCATCGTTTGCAAAATAAAAACATTTTTAAATATCTAATTAGCATTGTAAAATCACTTTAATTAAAAATATTTCCAAATCTACATGAAAACTAATCTATTAATCTAAAAATCTATCTAAAATCCCTAAGTATATTAGTGGAGACCTTCAAATATCCTTATAGATATACTATAATATAATAGTATATATATATATTTTATATAAAATATATTATATACTTTATTATATTATATTTATATATATATATATATATATATATTATAATATATAGGTTATAAAATCTTCTTCCTTTTCTTTTACTTCGATTTCGATATATCGAGAATATAATATTCGATTACCGATTATTCTTGATCTATATCGCAATATAATATTTAATTTTATATTTTAAAGTTTGATATTATATATTATATATATATATATATATTATTATTATATACTTAGTATATATAGTATTATATATAGATATAATTATTATTATTTTATATATATATAATTTAATTATTATATAGTTTATTATATAGTATATATATATGTCAGCCTCAAGAAGTCATAGATCCATATCTCAAAAACTACCAACCACTACCGGGAAAAGGAAAAACATATTGATGTAAAACTAATGAAGTTACAGCGTGATATATTTAAAAAAAAAATTTTTTTTACATAGTGTATTATAAAATATGAGTAGAAAGCCTATTTAGAATACTTTTTATACGTTACCTCGTTTAAAAGTTAGGAAGATAGTAAATTTTTGTTTATTTTTTTTTAACTAAAGGAATATACCCCAAGGGTTTTATAACCGCAACCGAGTGCAAGGATTATTTCGGTCTCTCGGCCTTCACGGGGAACTACGGGGGTTGGACATTTCCCCCCCTCCGGGGGGTCTCCGGGAACCCCCGCTCTTTGGTATCCCCCCTCTGTCGGGGATTCCTCCGCCCTCTCCCCTACGGGGTATGGGGAAAACGTCCCCCCCTGTTTCCCCGTCGGCTCGAGCCCCCTTTTAATTGCGTTAATCTTAAAGTTCGTTTAATTACAAATTTTATTTAAAAAACATTATATATTACAATACAAAGCAAAACCTTTACTTGAGTCTCCACAAATCCTCCATCTATATAATAAAGGTTTATTTTTGTGTTGTTAGTTTTTTCCCTTCATTCTACCTCTCATATTTTAATGGATTATCACAATATTTGCAAGATGTTTATTTACTCATTAAAATGTGTATCCCTGTTTCCCTGGTCAGTTTCGTTAGTCTCTTGTAGATTTATGGTACTTCTGCTCGTGCTGCCCGTTCTTTCTAGAGGCTGGCTCATATGTTGTTGTTATTATGAGCAGTTATGTTAATATTTAATACAATTAGTTATTGTTTATTTGTTTTGTAAACATAATTTCAAAGTAAAAGCTTTAATGCATAACATGAGTTAGATCGTATTATTATATTAATTTATTATATTTGTGTATTAATTATATATATTACGTTTATTTTAATATGATTATAATAATTATATACAATATAATATGTATTTTATTATATCAAATATATTTTACTAATTATAGTAATTGAAAACCTATGTTTTTAATAAAAATTTTAATACTAATATATAATAAACAATTACTTATATATATATATAAAGTTTGTTTTTTATTGGTGCAAATTTAATTACTAATTATTTAGTTTACTAATAATAGCTTATTTACTCACAGGCAATGTTCAAATCTTTCATCTTTAACAGAATGTTTTCTGTAATTTGAATAACATGACAGAAATCGAATGGCCAAATGCGCAGGTGAGAGATGATATAGTTTACTTCGACCCTTCAGTAATTGCAAAATAATAATATAATTGTCCGTTATTTCAAATATAGTTACATTATTTATAATATATTGTAGGTGTATATTTCGTTTAGCATAAATAGAGACCTGCTAGCAAAAGGGTTTCCAACATTTGCAGGGAACCTGCGCCCGATTTAATTCGTATTAAATTACTTTGAGGTCAACTATGACAATACATAACATTTAAGATTTTTCTTCTTTGTTATGCGCTGGCATAGGCTGATCTCATACATTAATGTTAACTAGTTGCACATGATTTCAAGTAATATATTTCTTTTATATCATGCTTATTGTTTATTAAATATATATTTTTTTATTTTACCCCATTGTTCTAATGATTGTTGTTCTTGTTGTTTTATTAGGACAAATGGGGTTTCTTCATTTCTTGATGTTTTGTTATTTTACTACAACTGTAATAAAGAAAAAGATAATATATCAATCAAGAACCTTACATCAATTGATTAACAAGGATACGCAAAAGTCCATATTGGTGATCTAAGAGTGTTATAGTCTCTCTCTCTCTCTCTCTCTCTCTCTCTCTCTCTCTCTCTCTCTCTCTCTCTCTCTCTCTCTCTCTCTCTCTCTCTCTCTCTCTCTCTCTCTCTCTCTCTCTCCTTCCTTCCTTCCTTTTTAGGTTATTTTATTTTTATGCTTTTATTCAATTATTGCCTTTACCGACATTCGATTTTTATATGCGCATGCAATTCTTTACCTTATCAACTCAAAGTTTTTCTTAACGCATACTTTTCCATGCTCTTTCGCTTCCTTTTTTTAATATTCTCAAGTCTTTTCTTCAAGTTTGTCCGCTGTCTTTAGTATATAAATTCAGAGTCTAATCTAAAACGGCCTCACTCTCCGTTTGTTCATCTCTCCGAGTACACGTTGTCTTCCGCTCACTCTCCAGCCTATTTGTTTGTGACTCATTTTGGAAGCCTACCTAAAAGTGAATATTTTTTCCTGTGAATGGATTTTTGCTACTAAAAGTGATCAGCTTATTTAAGCACATGGGTAGGTCTTTGTGTAAATTCTTTATTCTTTCAGTGATAAATATATTTTTAATTAAATGTGTTAAATATTTTATCGCGCAAAAAGTGTTATAAATAAAATGTGAAATTCTTTTTTGTCCACAGTTTGTAATGTATACAGTATTATTATTATTATTATTATTATTATTATTATTATTATTATTATTATTATTATTATTATTATTATTATTATTATTATTATTATTATTATTATTTTTTAGATTCGTTTTAGTTTTAAGTTTTTTACCTGTCTTGTCGCACACCCCCAATCGAAGTTTTTCCCAGCTTTTTTATAACTTTGTGTTTTTATGTGAATTCATTATTATTATTTTAGTTGTTGTTATTTTATTATTAGTTATTATTTGTTGTTTATATTCCTATATAGGTTTATTGTGTGATTTTCTTGTGGATTTTTTGTATCATCATCCTGTATTGTGAATAAACGATAAAACTTCTACTACTTTGATCTCCTATAAGGCCCCAAGAGCCTTTATTTGGTGACCTGGACTCCATTGACGCATCTCTCCTTCAGGGGCTACAAAAGGCTTCCTACGGCCGACGGGATTGTCCTCACGCCTTCAGGAGGCTTTTTCATCCCAAATCGCAACCAAATTTTTTTTAATAATTTTTACATTCTTAATTACTAATTTTTACTTCTGTGGCCCTGTTTGTAGAAACAACAGCGCTTTAGGAGTTTTACTCCTTTCCCACCCACAGAGATATTTTTTTAGGGTCTATTGGCCCTTGTTTTTAGTGTATATCCTTAATTTTAAGTATTTTTTAATTATTCTAATTATTTTTATATAGCTAGCTGGGCAGGTTCCACAGTGTACCCCTGTGGCGTATTTTTAATTATAATATTTTAAATAATTTTTGTACCATGTTGCCACCATCCAATGATATTTCTCAAAATATAAATTCCAATGGGACTCCGGCCCCGGCTCCTGTTCAGACTCCCAAAAATACACCCGCATATGCCGGGAAATTTATTGAAAACATCTGGACCATACCTTTACCCTCCTCGAGTTACAATTGAAGGCTACAACGGAAATTGATCGCTTCAGGGATTTATTAGGTATACTGACAGTCAAGGTCCTACAAAGGCTGAGGGATGTTTTACCTCAATTGCATATAAATAACCAACCGTATACACAATTACAGTCTGAACTTTTAGCTAGGTTAGGCGTAACCGATAGTGATAAAATTAAGAAATTGTTGAAAAATGAGAGCCTCGGAGACAGGCTACCCTCCGCTTTACTGTCGGACATGTGAGGATTGCTTGAGGGTCCACCTGTTGGTCCCTGTATCAATATAGTTCGTCAATTGTTTTTGCAGAAGCTCCCTACCGAGTTCCAATTTCAGCTAGCTACAGCTGACCCTAATTATTCTTTGCACGAGCTCGCTGCATTTACAGATCTTATAGTAAAGGCACAGCCTCTTTCGTCTCATACTCTACCGCCTCCTGCCTGCATGTCTCCACCTTGCCGCTAGGTCAAGGGTCCCAGCTACTCGCTAGCCCGCAGGTGCAAGGTTTAACGAATGTAATCAACTCTCCTTCTGCTAAAACCGCTATGCTTGAGGCACGTATCGACACTCTAGAAAATGTCATATTCGACCTCACAAATAGGATTCGCAATCTTGAGGGTCGCCCTACTTATTTTTCGTCTTCTCCTCCCTTCTTTCCAAATTATCCTTTTTCTCCTCCTTCTTTCTCTCACTATCCTTGTTCTAGTCCTCAGCATCGTCGTTTCTATCGTCGGTCACCTACCCCCTCGAGTCAATCTACTGCAGCTCAGCTCAGCTCAACCTGCTTCTTCAACCTCAACAACCACCATCTTCTCAAACTTCTGCTGCAGCTCCTACGCAAAATTCACAGGGATCATGTTTAAACCATCAGCGTTGGGGTGACCAGACCCGCAATTGCATCAAACCTTGTGCTTATAATTTAAACTATCCTGCCACATCTTAAAGGCGCAAAATGTGGTTAACTCAGCGTCCAATCTCCTTTGTCTTTGCGATCCTTCTACCACTTTGTCCTATCTCATCCATACAGCCAGTTCTTTTTCAGTTTTACCTCGTTCTTTCTTGCAGAAGAACCGTGCCGTTGAACCTCTGGGTTCCTTACAGGTCACTAACGGTTCCATTATACATACTTACGGTACCAAACAACTTCATCTTACCCTTTCTTTCCGCCGCGACTTTCTCTGGAACTCTGTTATTGCCGATGTTACTCCCCATTATAGGTGCCGATTTTCTTTCGCACTTCAATATTCTTGTTGACTTACATCACAACCACTTAACTGATTACGAGACTCAGATCTCCTCTGCCTGCATCCGTGCTACTTCTTCCATCAACGGTATCCACCTTCCTTCAGGTAACAACCCTTTCGAATCTCTTCTGTCTTCTAACTTTCCCGATCTTATTTCTCCCATCTCGACCTTCCCGGAGGTTAAACATAACGTTGTTCATCACATAGAGACAAATGGGAGACCTCCTTTTTCTCACACCCGTCATCTTGCTCCTGATAAACTTCAAGCTGCCAAGCAGGAGTTCAACACTCTGCTTCAGCATGGCACTATCCGACCTTCCAAGTCCGACTACGCCTCCCCTCTTCACCTGGTACTCAAATCCAACGATGACTACCGCCCTACTAGGGATTACAGATGCCTTATTGCTATCACTCGTCCACATAGGTACCATGTCCCTCACATACAGGATTTCACCGCCAACCTTTCTAGATGCAACATCTTTTCTAAAATCGACCTTGTGAAAGCTTTTTATCAGATCCCAATCCATTCTGCTGACGTTCATAAAACTGCTGTTATAACCCCCTTCGGTCTTTTTGAATTTTTACGTACCCCTTTCGGTCTTCGGAACGCAGCACAATCGTTCCAACGTTTTATCGACTCCATCATCCGTGGATTGCCCTTTGTCTTTGCCTACATCAATAACCTGCTCATAGCTAGCTCTTCTCCGGAATGGCATCTTTCTCATCTCCGCCAAGTGTTCACTAGGTTAGTAGAATATGGCATACGTGTCAATACTTTGAAATGTGTGTTCGGCATCTCTTCACTAATCTTTCTCGGACACACCATCTCTTCTGAAGGCGTCCGTCCCCTCGAAGACCGAGTTTCTGCCATCTGTTCCTTCCCCCTTCCTACCAAGCAGCGTCAACTCCGTCGTTTTCTCGGCATGGTGAATTTTTACCACAGATTCATCCCGTCAGCAGCAGAAATACTTCGTCCTCTCAACGCTCTTCTCAAACCTGTTCGAAAAGGTTCTTCGGCCTCTGTCACCGTCGACTAGACCGACAAGGCTAGCCATGCCTTCACCTCCATCAAGGAAGCCCTGGCTTCTTCCGTGCTTCTCGCTTTCCCTTCTACCACCGCTCCTACCCGGATCCATACCGACGCTTCGGATTATACGGTGGGCGCTGTCCTGCAACAGTTCTTAGAAGGTGAGTGGCTCCACTTGGCATTCTTTTCCAAGAAGCTTCAGCCTTTCAAGGTACTTTACAGAGCTTTTGGAAGGAAATTGCTGGCCATTTACCTTTCTGTTAAACACTTTCGCTATTTCATCAAAGGTCAAGAATTTCATATTCTTACTGATCACCAGCCCATCACCCATGCCATCACTGCATCTACAGTCAAGCAGTCCCCTCGTGAGGCACGTCACCTTGAATTTATCGCTCAATTCACTACCGATATTCGTCACGTCAAGGGTGCAGAAAACATCCCCGCAGATGCTCTTTCTCGCATTAGTGCTATTTCTCCTCTTCCTTCTTTCAACTACGAAGAGATGTCCCGTCTTCAGCAGCTGGAGGAATTTACATTCCCAGCCAACTCTACTTTCGACATCCAGAGTGTGGAAGTCTTCGGTTCCCCTTCCCACTTCTTTGTGATATGTTTTCTCGTTTAGTCCGCCCTGTTGTACCTACTATCATGAGTCGTCTTGTCTTTAACACCATTTACAACGTCTCGCATCTAGGTGTTAAAGGTTCCCAAGTCAAGGTTGGCAAGCCCTTTGTTTGGCCGTCACTTCTTCTGGACGTTAAGCTATGGACTAAACAGTGCCTTAATTGCCAACGCTCAAAAGTTCACAGGCATACCAACGCTCCTGTCGAGCAATTTCTTTCTCCCGGTCAACGCTTCGCCAAGTCTACATAGACTTAGTTGGACCTCTCTCTTCTTCTAACGATTACACCCACATTCTTACCTGCATTGACGGCTACACCCGCTAGGTCGAAGCAATCCTTCTACGTGATACGTGCAGTTAAACCGTCGCTCAGGCATTTCTTTCCAACTGGATTGCTAGGTTCGGCACTCCCTCTACCGTCTCAACAAACCAAGGTAGACAGTTTGAATCTTACCTGTGGAAAGACCTCATGGTTCTCATCGGTTTCAAACGTCTCAGCTCCTGTAGTTACCATCCCCAAGCTCAAGGAATGATAGAGCGTTTTCATCGTCAGTTCAAAGCTTCCTTGATGGCACATGGTAATCCCGAAAACTGGTCAGAGATTCTTCCCCTCATCCTCCTTGGTATTCGGACTTCATACAAAGAGGACTTACAGTGTTCATCCGCCGAACTCGTATACGGTTCCTCCATCTGCATCCCTGGTGAATTTGTCCTCCCTTCTCCTACTATTTCGAATCAGCACACCTTCCTCACCCGCCTTCGTGACTGTGCTGATTCTTGGAAGCCTTCCCTACCTCGTCAGACTCGTCGTGCTACTTACATTCCCTCCGAACTTCGACTCCTGTTCACACGTTCTGGTTCGTCACGACTTTTATTTCGGTCCACTACAGGCCCGATACGACGGTCCCTTTCGTGTGTTAAAACGTTACCGCAAGTACTTCTCCCTTCAGAAAGGATCCAAAGAGGAGAACATCTCGATTAACAGGATCAAGCCAGCATTCCTGGATGCTGATCCCGCTACTTTAGTTGACATGGTCCCACCTCCTGCGTCCATCCTTCCTGTTCCTCTTTGCTCTACTCCGCTGTTACCTGTTGATCCTCCCGCTCGTCCATCAGCTCCTCTTCCTCTTCCTCCGCCTACCTCTCCCCTGCCTAGTCCTCCTTTTAATCCTCGTTCGCCACCTCCTCCGCCTACCCCTCCTCCTCCCAGCTCTTCTCTTCCTTATACCACCTCGCGTGCCGGTCGGTCTCTTCGTCCTGTTGATCACTCCACTACGTGAGAACTCCGTTCTTGCTGGGGGGGGGGTAAATATAGTCTCTCTCTCTCTCTCTCTCTCTCTCTCTCTCTCTCTCTCTCTCTCTCTCTCTCTCCTCTCTCTCTCTCTCTCTCCCCCCTTCCTTTTTAGGCTATTTTATTTTTATGTTTTTATTCAATTTTTGTCTTTACCGACATTCGATTTTCATATGCGCATGCAATTCTTTACCTTATCAACTCAAAGTTTTTCTTAACGCATACTTTCCATGCTCTTTCGCTTCCTTTTTTTTAATATTCTCAAATCTTTTCTTCAAGTTTGCCCGCGCTCTTTAGTATGTAAATTCGGAATCTAATCTGAAACGGCCTCACTCTCCGTTTGTTCATCTCTCCGAGTGCACGTTGTCTTCCGCTCACTCTCCAGCCTATTTGTTTGTGACTCACTTTATTCAGCTTTTGCAAGCCTACCTAAATGTGAATATTTTTTCCTGTGAATGGATTTTTGCTTCTAAAAGTGACCAGCTTATTTAAGCACATGGGTAGGTCTTTGTGTAAATTCTTTATTCTTTCAGTGATAAATATGTTTTTAATTAAAAGTGTTAAATATTTTATCGCGCAAAAAGTGTTATAAATTTAATTGGGAAAAATTTTATTTTTTGTCCACAGTTTATAATGTATACAGTATTGGTATTATTATTTTCATATTTGTTTTAGTTTTAAATTTTTACCAGTCTTGTCGCACACCCCCAATCGAAGCTTTAACTCAGCTTTTTTATAACTTTTTTATGTGAATTCATTATTATTATTTTAGTTGTTATTTTATTATTACCTATTATTTGATATTTATTTTCCTATATAGGTTTTTTTGTGTGATTTTCTTGTGGATATTTTGTATCATCATCCTGCATTGTGAATAAACGATAAAACTTCTACTACTTTGATCTCCTATAAGGCCCCAAGAGCTGAATAGAGTGGAGGGGACTGAGATAAAGATGGTAGAGAAGTAAGTATTTGGGTGGAGTATTTGGAAGAGAGGGAGGAAATGTACAAGAGATCACAAGTAGGATAACTTTTTTTGACGATGTGGCAGTAAGAGCAGTGTATTCCCATACGAAAGATAGACAAATTGAGTGTGGAGCGTTGAAAAAAGGTGGATCTTTGAAAGGTGTGATAACCAACCGATTTTACTATGAAGGAAGCAGATACATGGAGTACGACAACAAAAGAGGATAGTAGAATACAGTCCGCGGAGATGTACGTTTTGAGAGCGATTAATGGGGAAAGACTAGAAGAGACAGAAGAGAAAAGAAAGAATAAGGGAGGAGGTTGGAGTGAAGGGCTATATAATAGATGGATGCAGCTAGATCTGAAGTGGTGGGGACACCTGGAGGGGATGCAAGAGGGGAGAGTAGCCAAAAAGAGATGGGAGTGGAGACCGGAGGAAAAGAGACCAAGAGGAAGACCTAGGAAGAGAGATGGGAAAGCTCGGTGGAGGACTCAATGAGAAGACATGGATTGCCGTCGATTGCAGGAGCTGAGGGAAGATGGAGGTTTGGAAGATAGAGGAGATTCAGAAGAGTGCATGGCCCCGCTACAGGTCTTGACCCTTTTCCTGGGAGCGTTGTTAAAATTGTAATTATATACTATATATATATATATTATATATATATATAATATATATAATATATATATATATATATATAATATATATATATATATATATATATACGTATAATATATATATAATATACTATATATATAAATTACTATATATATATAATGATGGGCGTAGCAGGATTTCATTTATGGGGCAAAAGAATATAGAATATATTTTTATATATATATATATATAAATATATATATAATATTATATATATAAATATATATATATATATATATATATATATATATATATAATATATTATACTATATACTACTAATATATATAATATATATATCGTGTGTGTGTGTGTGTGTGTGTGTGTGTGTGTGTGTCTGTGTGTACGCAGGATTTGACTTAGGAGCTAGCAAAGGTTAAGTGATTTATGTCCCTGCTCACACTGATCAATAAACTCAATAGACGGCATTGGTTGGTTAAACTCCAGATTTTCCTTTCAAAGGCTAATAAAAAATATAATAATAATAAAAAGTTATTTCGGTTATAAAATAAATAAAATAAACCAAATCTACAACGGTTTTAATTTTTTGAGAGACGTAAAGTAATTATTTATGGGGGTGGGCGAGTACTGAGTCCTGTCATGAGGGTTAACTAATATTTAAATCTAACTAGGCATTACACGCATTTGGATTCAATTCAGCGAAATTACCGCAAGTTACATTGATTCCAATTCGTTCATATTTTACTTACCTATTTTTTACTTACATTCTATGAATACTCATCCTACATAGTCCATTAAGCCTGTCTTCGTTTATTGTGTTCTTAGCCAAGTATACTCTCAAATGTGAGTGTGCAAAAAGACTTTCAGCTGCGCTTGGTGCAATACTGGCAGCACCAGCATTCAATTAACAAGACTGGTTTTAAATTTGAGGAAAAAAAGGCATTGGCTTCTTTAATGACCTTCAGTAAGTTCCCAAGTCCTTAAATCAACTTTTGCTTTTTTTATCCATTTTTATTCCAGCCACTCCCAATGGTTTCAAAGACATTGAAATTGAACTTCTTTAAGAGTATATCTTAGTATTTCAACCAATTGCTGTTGCATTAGATAGGCTTACAGGGTGATAAAAGCTGTTTTTATGGAACTTTGCTTCCAACATTGCTAGTGATTGAAAAAAAAAATTTGAAGCTAAACCCAAATTGTTGACAGGGAAAATGGTTGACAGGTCAAATAGTCGACAAAAAGTTGTCGACCAAAATCTGTCAACAATATGGACATTTTTTAAAAACAAAATGTGTCGACACATTTGAACATATAAAATCTTTTTTAATATTCGCGTATATGATATATTACTAATCGAATATATCATAACTGAATGAAGAAAAGGTAATTTTTAAAAAAATTAACTAAAGAATACCCACAAGGGTAAACACGCAGATGATGGCAGTAGTCGGGGTCTCTCGGCCTTCCGGGGAATGACAGGGTAGGACTAATTTCCCCCTCTCCGGGAGGGTCTCCGGGAACCCCGCTCTTTGGTACTTTGGGTGTCGCGGGGTTCCTTCCACCCCTCCCTACGGGGTATGAAAACGTCCCCCCTTCTGTCACCCGTCGCTCAAGCCCCCTAATTTGCCGTGTAGTGCCTTTTTCCAGTCTATATATATTATATATATATAGATATATTATATATTATATATATATAGTATATATATATCATATATATATATATATATATATTATTAAAATATTTAATGATAATCGATACCTAGCTTCTAATCGATTACGATTTTATGTGTCGACGATTTGGACACCATTATGAGAAAATGTTTGTCGACCAAAATCCTGTCGACCGAAATGCTCACCTGAAATTATTTTTTAATGGCGTGTCGACAATTTTTACTGTGGAGAAGCGCCAGTTTCCCAAAAAAAATTAACTCTTAAATACGTCTCTACTTAAGACATGTTCATCCTCTATCTTACAGCATTAGCTTCAGGTTTCGAGAATATATTTCGGGAGTTTCTTAGTTGCATAGCTCGGCCAACACCGCAGTTCTTGCATCTTTTCAATCCTAACACAAAATCAAAATGGCTACCATAAACCAGAATTATAGATCGAGGAAAATGGAAAAGTAATCGGAAAGATCTAATCTTGGCTGTCAGAAATGAGGTTTTCCAAGGCAAACTACAGTTCTCATGGACCTAACGAAGTTTAATGGATTTTGGCTGGAAGGTTAGCAGCCCACATGAACCTTTTTTGAATGGCTCTACGAGAGTGTGTCATCTACTCACCCGCGCCATTTAAATAAAGATCGAACTTAGAGATAGAAAGTGCTTAATATACACTTACGCGCATAACACGACAGATCCTAGAGTCAACTTTATTGGTATCCCTGTCGTTAAAAAAAGTACTTTCTGATACTACAAATACTCCACTTACTGCTTCATCCGGCCCCCCTATAACAAAGGTTATTCAGCCTCTTGGCGGGTTCACATTCACTATCCAAAGAGATCCAAGCTATCTGCTATCTGATATGGTTGAAACGCTAGTCATTCTTAAAAGGTAGTTCTTCATTATTTGTAATGTTATTAATTAGTTACTATAAATAAATCCTTATGTCTTTCTTTTTAATTTTATTTATGCTCTTTATGGCTTTCTCAAAGTGGGCGAGAACGCCCCCGTGTGGGCGCTGGAGGCCTAGACAGGGGGTGGTAAGGAGGCCTAGAAAAAAAGATGAAGGCTGATGATGCATAGTTTAGGAGATATTTTCTTTATACTATATTTATAATATATATATATATATATAATATATATACTATATTATATATATATTATATATACTATATATATATTAATATTATATATATATATATATAATACATATACTATATATATATTATATATATATATAATATATAATATATATATATATATATATATATAGATATAAAATATATATATTATAATAATATTATATATATATTAATATATATATACTATATATATATAATTATATATAATATAATATAATATATATATAATTAATTATATTATTTGTGGTTTTTTAAGTTTTCGGTAAAGTAAAAAATGGTGCGGGGGCGCTGAAAATTAATTGATTTTCAAAGTGGGCGGTAGACGAAATAGGTGTGAGAGTCTGATGCTCTATATGGTTACAGAAAATTATTATCATTTTTATTATTTAAGTGAATTAACTTGTTTAAAAGATTATTATATTATTATTCATTATTATTATTATTTTTATTATTATTATTATTATTATTGATTATTATTATTATTATTTATTATTATGTTATTATATTATATTTATTGATTATTTCATTATTATTATTCTTATTATTATTTATTATTATTATTGTTATTATTATTATATAGTATTATTATATATTATTGATTATTATTATTATTATTATTTAATTATTATTATTATTATTATATATTATATTAATTATTATTATTATTTATTATTTTATTATTATTATTTTCATTATTAGGTTATATTATAATTACCTAAACTTTACAACTAGCTACTGCCATTTTTATTATTATTACCCATTATCATTATTAATATAATAATATCTAACTCTTAATAACTTTGCGCATACAATAATATCAAACAATGTTGAAAGATCGGCTAGCTAGGGTTTCAAAGTGACGCACAATTGAGAGATAATCTTCTACGTTTACTTAATTAAATAAATTATAAAAAAATCTTAAATCAAGGATTAA
Organism: Trachelipus rathkii; assembly: GCA_015478945.1. Taxonomy (NCBI): domain Eukaryota; kingdom Metazoa; phylum Arthropoda; class Malacostraca; order Isopoda; family Trachelipodidae; genus Trachelipus; species Trachelipus rathkii. The sequence continues at coordinate 97,808 of JABUQX010029498.1, read as the reverse complement.
TATTGTATCACTAAATCCCATAAGATATTTTATGACTCATTTAATAACTGAAAACTTAGAGTTCATGGATAAAAGTTTAAAAATTGTATAAATTTCTATCATTCTTCCGATGACAGTCATGTACATTCCAAAAATTGAATAAAAGTTTAAAAACTGTGTTAATCCAACCAATGATTTAATCTTCAGCATTAAATATGTATATATGATCATGTACCAAAAACTGGTAAACTAATAATTAAGCCCGAAAATGACCGAAAGTAACGCGTAACATGTAACGGCGTTACATGTAACGGAGTAACGGTAACGCTTCAAAGATTTTAAAATGTAACGGTCTTGTTAACGATTAACACTACCCCTTTTACTCTAAAGTATACGAGATAACAGATACGCAACCAATTTTCATAGTAACGATGCCCATCTCTGTATATATATAAATATACTACATTACTTTGTTACATGAACTTACATCTAATATCATCTACTCCATTGAATGATTAGTTCTTAAAATAGAATAGCATCTCTGACCTCTTCCTCCTTCATTTTTCTCTTTTAGGTCTGATTTTTATTTAATGCGGATAAGAGCAAGAAAAGGCAGTTCCACACTAACTTTGCGTTGGAGGTAGAGCAGTAACGGCAATTTCAGCTTTAAAGACCGCAATGATCTTGATTACTCTCCTAAATTTACATAAAATTTTCAATTCTTGTAAGTGCAAGCAAAGAAATTTTATTTTAAAGTTACGGAATATTGTGTAACAAGGATTAGGAGGGGACCTTGACCTTTTTGTCTTGAACCATCGACGCTTATTGACTACAGCCTTCAATATTCATAGAAGCTTCTTTCATACATCTGTCTGAACTTTCTGAAAGACATGACTTGAGAAAGGTAGTAACGGAGATAGTTGTAGTTTCATCACTTACAATATGTTTAGTTGTATCCTTTTCTTCTTTCTTGAACTTTCTGCAACCATTTAATACAAATGGCCACATTGCAAAGTGCAGATTTAGCTTCTTGTTGTTGTGGTTCTTCAGTTAAACTTACCCTGTAGATTGGATCAATATAAACAAAACAGCTAGTATAATATCATTGTCAATGAGAGAAATTTCTCTTCGAACCCACTGGAAGTCTTTTACTTCCTCACGTATCTTAATAAGATGGTATAAAAGTTGAAGGTTGAATCTTATTAGATAATATAATCCAAATTGAAACATAAGGGGCTGGTTAAAAATCTTCTTCGAAGTTTGCATTGCATTTTGTGATGTGGAAAGTCGAAGGTCAATAAACTTGCATGAAGTGATTGAAGTCATTTACAGAGTCACAATTTATAAATTTGTCAGTTTAAAATTTTCCGACTCCAACTTTCTATCTTGAAAAGTTACAGGGACGTTCGACTCCGACCCGGCTCCATGCGACTCGACCCGAACTTCTTTGGGAAAATTTCTCTCTTCTAACATGGGCTTCGGAGTCTGTAAAAAATTTTGCCAGCTTCGACTCCGACTTCTACCCCATCATAAAATACCGACTCCCGACTCGCGACTCCGACTCCGACTCCGACTTACAGTTCTCCCGCAACCCTGTCGTGAACATTAATAAGGTTCCAAGGTTTTTTTTATATGATTCTTAAAATAAGCTTTACTGTTTCTATTTGAAAATTATTAAATAAAGGTATTATGAATAAATAATTAGATAGATATATACTTGAAAAGTATTTGTTTTTATCAAATTTGAAGATTAATTAAGATTTTTTTTTTTGTTATGAACTTCAGAAAAAGTACCATAATAATTCGTAAACACTAGGAGTTTTATGTGGACTTCTTTTCCGACTGTAACTGTGCAGAAATCTAGGCAAAACCTTTTCTTAGGGTTGCATCACGCTTCCTATCGGTACAATGTATGGAAGACAACGACTTAGTTGAGCTTTGACAAAAGAATATAAAAAGAAAATACGATAAACTGCTTAGGAAAGTTTCACTATTAGACATTGTTTTTCGTTTGAAAATTCATGTGGACATTCAAATTTATTGGACTGTTCAAGTGATAGGTTCCACAATCCAGACTATTCACCAATTCGCTTAGTCAACCTTTTTCTAGTTTAGAATGCTCTAAGAATACAGGGGTGGCCAATCCGTGGCGCATTGTATGATTATAAGTGGCGCATTGCTAAGGGCTAATTTTTGGGAGATTTTATTATTTTACCTGGGGGACGGGGATTTATTTCTTACAAATTATTTTAATGAAAACACTAAAAATTTCATTTTATTTCCAGAAATTTGTTAAATCTGGGAAATATAAAGAGAATGTAACAAATATCGTAATGTTTATGCATTTTTTATTGTAGCGTCGACTCTCATGATCATTATTTTCCCGGCCAAAATCGTGTTTGAAACTGATTTTAAATTTCGCTGTAATAAAACGATCGTCAATTGATCAACAAGTTGAAATTTTGTGTTCATCAGTGATAGTGAGGCAGTGTTCTCTCATATTTCTTTAAATTATTTTGCTTTTTATTTTATTTATCATAAATTTAGAGCATATTAGTAATTAGTGCCGTATTTTTTAAATCAAGAATTCTAAAAATATAATGGTTATAGAGAATCATATATTTCTGTGATATATAAATTATATTTAGAGTAAATTGATAAGATGTGTTTAATTTATTTAATTTAAATTTTCTTATTTAAAGATTTTTTATTATTATTATATATATATTATATCATATATTATATACTATATTATTATATATATATATATATATATATATATAATATCAAATCATTGAAAATTTTAATTATGTCTAATTCATGGGTTGTATGGCGCATTCTGAGCTTCGTCTGTGTGAAAAAAAATATTGTGCGCATTGTATGCAAAAAGGTTTGGCCACCCCTGCTTCTCAATATAATTGGCCAAGAAGGCAACTTGATTATATACTGAGAAAAAGTATTAAGGGTCGTTAATAAAGACTAATGGACAATAACTAAAAATATAGTTTGTAATAATAACAAATGATTGATATATATATATATATATATATATATATATATATATATATATATATATATATATATATATATATATATATATATATATTATTATATATAATATACATATATATATATATATATATATATGTATATATATATATATATATATACATATATAATAATATATATATATATATATTATATATATATATATATATATATAGTATTATATATATATTATATATATAACCTATAGTGCCGCCAAAGAGGATGAGAATAACCCCCAATAGGTGATATGAAGTGTTAGGGAACATTCTCATTGCTCTTTCGGTGCCTAATTTTTCGTTAATTTAACATCACTTCATATAATACGTTAGTACGTTAGTAATGTAACAAGGTTTTGCTAATGAAACGTTCCCCTTGCAGAGGATTATCAGTTGGAAATGATGAGGCATTTGCGTAAGGTAAACGTGGATCATTTAAGCGTAGGATGGTATCAGAGCACTCAGCTTGGGAATTTTATAACGACCCAATTATTGGAATCTCAATATTCATACCAGACAAGTATTGAAGAATCAGTTGTTCTAATTTATGGTAAGATATATTTTTTCATGTTCTCTTGGAGACTTTATATTAACGAAATTTTTACCACTGTTAATTCAGTAAACGTCGAGCATTTCTATTAAAACAAAAAATTTAGTAATAGTTTACAAATATGTTTTTGTTTTTAAATAAGTTGTTATCCTTATTTTTTTCTATGTATACTTTTTTGGAGTAGGCCTAAACCTTTTTTTTTCTACTTTAATTTCAATTATTTATTTTATGATTACATTGTTTTATGATTAAAGTTATATATTAATATATATCAATAGTAGAAATTATTAGTGTCAATGGGGATGTGGAGCTGGATAACAAAATTTAGACCTGTTCTCTCTGTTTGATTTTTGGTTCCCTAAACGTTATGGTTTGAAGTCAGGTTCTACACCTTATATAAACTATCTGCAAAACTATGGTTAAGGCTAAAGACCGTTGGTTAAATCTGTAATGAACTTGCAATTTTAGATATAATTTAAGTTTGTTTTTCATTGCAGGTGTATTAATACACTGTTGAGTATTGTAGCCACGATATTTAAGAACATATGTTCTCAGATGGCAGTAATATACTTAAAGTAATATTAAATGTAGTGTGTAAATTGAGAAGGATATAGTAAGATTAGATTTAATTAAGATTATATTAAATATCTTTTTAAAGAGGGGCGGAGAGGGGGGATATCCGGAATTCACATAATTTGGTGCTTGCAGAATAAAGGGTGGGAGGTGTAGGTGATGGTTTAGAGAGAAGGGGAACAAAAGAGGCAGATGGAAGTAGAATATAAAGGTGGAAAAATTGACGGAGATAAGTGTGTGGGTAGGGAGTTTATATGAAGGAGATGGTTTTTGAGAGTGAACAGGTGTAAGAAACTGTGGAGAAGGGACGGGAATTTGAGGGGAGGTGGAGGAGGGATGTGGAAAGAAGATTTTAAAGAGAGACAATATGTGATAGAAGGCTATTAAGAAGTGGTATGTGGAGTATAAAAGGGTGGGCGCAAAGACAGAATGGAAAGGAGTGAATGGTGGATGAGAGGAGTAGGTGGAGTGAGGTGGTAAAAAGGAATAAGAGAATGAGCCTATGTGAAATGAATTGGAATGATAGGAGATTGAAAGATATGTTATGTTAGAAGGAATTAATAATAGAAGGATTAGAGTGGAAAAGCAAAGAGGGCAGGTGGAGAGGTAGCAGCTTAGGAAGAGCAAAGGGAATGGTGTTAGAAGAGGTAACAGGAATATATTTGAATGGGGAGATATAAATTTTTGGAAAGAAAAGTTAAAAAATAAAAAGGCAAGAAAGAAGGAGGTTTGGGAGGAGAAGGATCAAAAGGGAGGAGATGGGGAGTGGCTAGGAGGAGAGGATAGGGTGAGGAAAGAGTAAGGGAGGGGATACTTTATGAGGACTATATTGGAATGATAGGAGGGTGGGAGTAGGGGAGGAAGAAAATTCAATAAGAGGTGAGGAGATGAGGGAATGATAAGTGAGGGAGGAGGGGGAGGATGAAATTAACAAAATATGAGAGGAAATTATTAGGTGACTGTGAATAAAAGGAAAAAAGTTAGGAAAGTACTACGCAAGTCTGGATGGTGAGTGAGAATAGGAAATGTTGCAACGGGAGGTAGAAGGGGTGAAGGAATATGGCTGTATAGAATTGTATAACCATTAATGTTGGAGGAGGGTGAGGTACCACAGATTGGAGAATGGTTGTTTGGTTCCTCTGTATATGGGGAAAGGGGATAGGATGGGATGTGGAAATTATAGAGGTATTTTATGTCTTTTAGTATGGTAGGATAGAAAGTGTAGGATAGAAATACTGAGATTGAGAGAAGTATAGAAGGTATTAACGGAGAGGTGAAGAATGGGGGATAAAAAAGGTTTAAAAAACCTAAAAAATAAGGGGGGAAGGGGGGTTTTAGGGAGGAAGATAGAAGGGTGTTAGGATCAATGTTTACTATTAAAGATGCTTGTGAGTTTGAAAAGTATATAGAGAGGAAAGGAGAAAGTGGTATGGGGTGTTTTTTATAGATTTAGATGAAGCACATATGAATAGAAGTGAATAATGGTGGAGAGGTGATTATGAGAGGGGTGTTTGTGAAGTGAAAAATGGGTGTAGGGGTAAATATTAGGAAAGGTATAGGCTTTTTTAATAGGAATAGTAGAAAATGTGTGTTAGAGAGTGTTAGGAGGGGCGTAGTATGAGATGTTTGTGGATAGGTGTGTTGAGATATTGAGAGGCAATGAGGGGTGGTGTAATTGTCAGCCTAGTGGCTATTCCAATCTGTTTAAGGGAGATGTTGCAGAAGGAATGGTGATGTTGAAGGGGAGGTAGGGTGGAATTGATGATCATGGAATGATAGAAAGGGAAGTTGAATCATAAATATTCTATGGTTTTTGCGGATGAATAACGTGCCAACTATGGCGAAGAACTACGGAAGGGCTGGAGTATATTTGTTTGAGGGAGTTTTGGAGAGAAATGTTGGACAAAAAAGGGGCATAAAGAATAAATCCAGGTAAGAGTAAAGTTATTAAGTTTTTGTTATCCTTATATTATTTAGTAGATGTATATCTATAATGAGTGTTAAGGTATAGAGTAGGGGGTGTATTAGTATTAGGGAAGAAGTAAAGGTTTTTAGATATTTAGTGGATGAGTCAGTTGGGATAAGAGGGGGAGGGATGAAGGAGTGAATAGAGCATAGAATAGGTAAGGAATAAGAGCTTTGGTGGTCTTGAGAATATATGGAAAGGGGGGTGAATTTTACTATTCACAGAAAGTAAGATAAGGTATGTTCGAGGAAAATCTTGTGTATTCACAGCGGTATTGTACGGTGATGGTGGTAAACAGTGGGGATGAATGGCAGGTATTATCCAGTGAAAAATAGTTTTGGAAGTATTTAAAGATGAAGGTGAGGTTTTGACAGAGTCTGAGGTTTGTGGGTCAGTAGAAGGGAGAAGGATTAGGAATAGGTGGTGAGGAGAGATGTGATTGGAGGAATAGGTTGATGAGAAAAGCATGAAAGTAAGGGAAATGTTTAACATATGGTTCTGCTAGGCTTTTAAAAAGACTTTAATTTCAGAGAGTGGTTAGAAAGAGTTTTGGGAGGGCAGGAGGGATAGAAAGGTAAAGAATGGGGGAGAGACCATGAAGAGTGTGGATGGATAAAGAGATGCTTGTGAGGAGGAGGGAATGGGGGAGTGAAGAGGGTAGGTAGTGTGGCATATAGAGGAATAGAGTGGAGGTGGGAGGAGGTGGTGGAGGGCGGATGAGAAGATGAGGTGTGATATGAGATATAGGACGGTCTGTACACGCCATATAATACCACATTACCTACCGCTCAAATAAAGCCGGGACAAAGGTTGATTGTATAATAATAATAATAATTAATATATAATATATATAGTAATAATTATTAATATATATTAGATATTTAATTAATAATATATATATATTATATATTAATTATTATATATAATATATAATATATATATATTAATATATATTATTAATATATATATATATAATAATATATAAAATATATATTATAATATTTATATAATATTTAGAATATGGATAATATATAATATATATATATATATATATATATATATATATATATATATTAAATTAATATTATTATATTTATATATATAATATATATATATTAATATATATATATAAAAATATATTATAATATATATATATATATATAATTATATATATATTAATATATATATATGTATATCTAAATATTTATAAATTTCCGATAGATTCCTTCCACTAAAATATTATTTAGTTATCAAAAATTATTTGATGAGCTTATAAGTCTCTTAATTTTAAATTTTTAATTAATATTAATAAAAAATAATAGTATAATACAAAAGCAAATAGAGTATAAATGTTTTAATAATAGTTAAATAGAGGAGAGAACATATTTGGTAGTTGGGGAATGATTTCTGTGAGGAAAGAGTTTCTTATTTGTCATTATAATATTAAATTATATATATATATATTAATATATATATAGTATATATATATATATATATATATATATATATAATATTATATAATTATATTAATAATAAATATATATATATATAATATAATATATAATATATAATATCTATAATATATAATATAATTATAATTAATTATAATTTAATTATTATATATATATATATATATATATTCTAGATATATATATATATATATTTGTTTGTAAATATATAATAATATCTTTAAAATATATATATATATATATATATATATATATATGTTATAGTAATATATAATATATAATTATATATATAATATATATATGATAATATTATTATATATATATATATATAATTTATATATAATATATATAGTATTATAATAATAATATATATATATATAATAGAAACCTTATATATTATATATAAATATAGTTATATTAAATATATATATATATATAACTATATATTTTTTCTTTATTTCTCTCCCAAAGGTTAAGATTCATTACAATACTGTCAGTCCACGTACCGCAAGCTTATTCATTATCTACCAGATACATCTCACCCTCCTGCAACTATTCCTCTTCTTCTATATTCAGCACTCACTTCAATTATATGGTAGCTGATCATACTTTCCAGAGAGTCCTACCAACCATCTTCTTTTTTTCAGGTCTTTGCCCCTGGTTACTTACTCCTCTGGTGTCCATTCCGATTCTTCTTTTTTTTTCGGCATTCTCTACTTTCTCCATCTCTCACAGATGTCCCCTACCATACTCATACTCCCCACATCTTTTTCATACATTCAGTTGAGTCATTCTTTTATCTTTATCTCCCTATTATTCTTTCTCTACTAATTAAACTTCAAATTGAAAAATCTGTCATACTAATTACGTTGTAGACTAGGCAGAAATATCCTCATACTCCTTCCGCTTATCGTATTCTCCTCTCCTTTTCTCGTTGTTTGCTAAATTATTTTTTGAGATGAAACCATTATTAATTTGCGTTAAAAAATCACTTTTCTTAACCTCTATTCCGATGTTTCTATCTTTCATTCATGGGGTATACCCGCTTTCATAACGTATAGTGCTCATACTTTTTATTCTCATTTCTTCGCTGTCTATCTTGCTAATCTTCTCCTGTTCCTTCCCTTGGTACTGTTAAAAACACCCTTCCGAGATAAATTGATGGTATTTACCAGCAATTCACCTCCTCCTCTCTCACCATCATTCTCATTCCACTCCTCATTTCCTCCGATTACTGTTAATATCTCTGCCTTCTGTATGTTCATCTTCATACCTATCCTTGCTTCCTCCAAACTCCTCCGCAAAACAAACTCCACCAACTCTATCTCGAATCGTCTCCTCTCTCCAGCTCCAACATGCCAGATCGTCGCATATGACATTATGTCCCCTTCAAATTCTCCCAGTCCATTAAGGGAACATGATACAGTAATAATAAGTAAATATTTACCAACGGACAGTTTGGTTCTAGAGGGACACAATAAAGAAATGTAGGAAAGATAACGTGTAACCTATGATTCAACTTCTGTAATAGTGTTTTAAAATTTTTTTGAATGGTTTCCCGCAGGAGTTTTTTGAGTGTGACTCACTTGCAACCTTAAAGAAAGGATTGGATAGGTATATATATGGATTGTTTGTGTCATCATATAAAGTATATTCTGACGCTAGGCCAAAGTTGGCGGTTTTTAGTTAGTTATTAATAAAGTAAACCGCATGTTGTAGCTACCATTATCACAAACTTATTATAAAACTTGTATTGTGGTTAGCATGAAACTTAGCTAAAGATTTTACTTATTGATAGTAGTTTTGGCGTAATAATATATTATTAATATTGACTTTTGTTAGGAAATTGACATACCTTAGGGTGTGGTGTAGGTTGTGTTTTTCGCATGGGAATGTATTTGAAATAAATATTTAAAGTTGACAACTGGACAGTTTCTCGAAGGATCCATGTTGAGCTATATCTAACTTGAGTTCTTTGTTTCCTTATCTCTTTCTTGAAGGTAATACTACGAACTTTGATCTATAAATATTAATTTCTGTCTATTTGTATTAATTAATGGTTAAAGCAATATGAGAAATTTTAAGAGGTGTTTAAACTGGTCGAATATATATCCAGCTGGCGTTAGAATTGTCAATTATACAACTGTTCACATTACTATATAATTAGTGAAGGTATAAATCTACATATATATAAATCATTTTAATGGCTACAATCGAAATGCAACTATTAATGAAATTTTTAATAAGCACAGAATGTTTGCTTAACCTATTATTAAAAGAAAAAAAAAAAGAATAAGATTTCCCCCCAGATACAAAATGAACAAAGATCTCACGAATGGCGACACAGAGGTAGGTGGGAAAAATTTCGACTGGATTGTTACGACTCATAATGAAGTTTCTTAAAAGCATTGTTATTGAGCTTAAGTAAGAGAAGCTTCAATGGATCAAGAAATTATCCTTCTATTAACAATACTTCAGATCTATGATGAAGGTTTTTAAAATAAGTCAATTTGCTATAAATTTATTTTTTTTATGGCTTAAGTTTATTCGCAAAATTTTTGTTTTTGGCTATTAATTTGCATTGCTCCATAATTAGTCGACCATTGCAAACATGCTCTTAATCATATATGAATATGTGATGTTTATGTTTAGAATGGTTTTTTTCGAAGCAAATCACGAAAACATTTCACAAAACATTTGTTGGAGTTGCAAACAGAACTTCTGCTT
>JABUQX010029498.1:75000-82500 GCA_015478945.1 Trachelipus rathkii | reverse complement strand
GAGGTTCGTAAAATGGGAGAAAGGGAGACTGAAAACATGTAAAAGGGAAAATAAATAGATTATAAAAATACTAATAATGAATAATGAATAAGAAGAAAACTATAAATTATAATAAATAATGCAAAACTTCAAAACACCCTCATAATATGATGATAGCAGGAATAATAATAAAATTATTAATAATAATAATAATAATAAACTTCAAAACCCACCCTATAATAATGATTGATAGCAGCCAAGCAAGTAATTATAATAATAACTAATAATAATAATAATAATAATAATAATAATAATAATAATAATAATAATAATAATAATAATAATAATAATAATAGGAAGGAAGGGGTATACCATGCCTTCGCAAAGAGGTTTCCTTTCAAGATAGTGATATATTCCAAAATTGGACCTTCAAAAGTGAACTTGCTTTAGTCTCCTAATTTTTTTTTTTTTTATTTTTGGGGTTTTCTTTTTAAAATAATTAAAATAACAATACCTACCATTGAATTAAATTCTTTAGATGAATACAGTTTGCGAGCACAAGCAAGAATAGTCGACGTTTTTCCTGTTCCCGGCGGTCCATAAAATAAAAGATGAGGTAAGTGACCCTCGTTTAATTAAATCGATTTACTGAAAAAAAAATAAAAAAAAATTATCAGTTGTCAGTCCATCATTTCATTTTTTTAACAATTTTAAGGAATAATGTTATTTATTTATAAAAAACATAATCAATTAAATAAATATAAGAAAATAATAATAAAATAAATAAAATAATATAAAAAAAAAATATAATTAACATATGTTACCTTGAATGATTTAGTAGCATGTAGGGTTGGAAAGAGGGAAAAAAAATTAGCGCACATTAAAGAAACAATCACAGGGAAACCCTGGAATATTGAGGTAATGTGTTTCCAAAAAAAGGTCTGGGAGTTAAAATTGAAACTAAAAAAACAATTAAAAAAATAAATGCAAATTGAACCTGGAAGATGAACTAAAGAAACATTTTAACTTTTAGACAATTATGGCAGAAGAATTAGAATTATAATCCGTCCGTGAATTTACGTCTTATTCCTATTGTAATATAAAAATATAAGGAAAAATAATTTTAAATTTTTATTTCTGTTGCTATTAAAAAGTTTTAAAAGATTATGGCTTTTTTCTTTTAATGAAAAAAAAACCAAATTATTTTGAGGGCGTTTAGGTAAAGGTAATGTCTTCTCTTTTTTTTTCATTATTTAATTTACAATATTAAGATAGTCTCATAGAAGGCTCTGCTTCAAGCAAAAATTGCGGAAAGTTTGGGCTATTACTTTCGATTCCATAATTTATGGTTAAAATTGTTTTCTGTCTAAAAACCAAAATTTTTAATATTTAAAAAAAATTATTTATTTATATTTGAAAAAAAAAAAAAGGAAAAAGAAAAAAAGATTCATTTCTCCTTGTGTGAATTTCTAAGCGGGAAATCTCCATGTTCCGGGGAATTCAAACTTTTCAAAGGAATGGCCAAAAATTTAGAGTATTTATGGCAAACTATACTATTAACCATTATTATCTTTCTGTATCTTTTAAAAAATTAGAAGATTTTTTGGCTCAGTTAAAGTCCTACATACAACCTACAACTCTCAAATTAGTATTATTTATTTACAAACTAAATTTAAATTCAAATTAAAAGTTAAATTAATTAAATTTATATAAAACCATTATTTCAGGATAGCTTTTAACAAGTTTTCAGTGGCAAAAAATGGGAGGTTCAATGATCATTGCAATTACTCTTTTTTCTCAACTGGAAAAATTAAGACTTAGATATGAACCGGATTCTATCACGTGACTAGTATAATAGACTGTTAACAGTTCAAATGACATCTAGAAAATTATTTATTGAAAATTTTATGTAATAAATATTGAATATAAGAAAAAGTCTGGGAAAATATTGCCAATATAGTGAAAGATACAATAATAGATTTATGTTGCCAATTTAATTAAAAACTTGTTGTTTGGTAGAATAAATTTCATAAACAAGTGGCATAATTTTTAAAACATCTATTCAAAATATCAAATTACTATTTAGTGGTTACATTTCTTTCCCAAATTAGCACAAATGAAATTGGCCCTAGGGAGGGCAGTTATTTCAATAAATTTTAAACAAAGAATGTGAACTATCAAAATATCGCCAATATGCTAAGGTTTGTTTTTTTTCATGTTTATTAAGACTAATTCTTAATAGCATATATAGTAGAACCCAAAGGCCATGTCCCCTTTTGAGACCTTAAAAAAAGAGATTTTTTAAATCATAAAATTTATGTTAAGGTATATGCGATTTTCTAAAAAGCCAAATTGTTTCTTATTGTTTGATATAATTTGCTCGTGTGATATCAGATTCATCAAGGGATTTAGGTCGATATTTTTCTACCCTGAAAGAAAATATATTTTGAATTAATTTTCCAATTTTCACCAATGGCATTTCAATACCCCAAAGTTTTTACCAAATTCATAAATATTTAGATACATTTTTTTCAATTGTTTATGCCTACCTACTCAAATGTACAAAAATTTTTAAAAAATGAATTTTTATTATATGTTTCAAATAAACATTGAATTATATAAGAAAAAAAGATTTCTATATATATATAATTTATCTTTTTTCCTAAATATTGCGTCTTAACTTTACTTCCCATAATTAATGACCTAAACAAAAAAGTTCTATTAAGGTTTCAGACGTCTTGAAATATCATACGTTAATTATCCTTAATGTGAGTTAGGCAGCCTAACAATGTGGGAAACCTTTAATAAAGACCTTTATCATTTAATTTTAGCAAATGTTGGGAAGCGGATTATCTTTTAATAGACACCCTGCAAGTACTTTATTTTTACTTAAAGCATTTTAAAAGGATCGAAGTGAATAGATACATACCAAAGGGTAAGTTTTTGTTTTTCTCCTCTTTTTTCTACAAACAATTTTGAAATTAACTTTTCAGATCAGCTTTTAATTTAATAAAATTTTGCAAAAAAAAAATACCAAAAAAAATAACAGTCATTTAATCTGAAATATATTAAAGATGGGCAAACTCATTCACAACTCTGAATTACTCATTCACAAAGGATTATAAAAAAAAATTTACTAAATTTTTTCCATGGTTTCTTGAATTTTCAAATTTTCAAATTTTCAAACCAATTTGACATTAAAAAAAAAAATTTCATATGAAAAAATATCAGGTTCTCAAGACTATGAAAATATACTCTAATGTTTTCGCAGCATAGTATAGCAAATCTGACATCTTTTAATATAATCTTGTCACTTTTTTTTTTTGGTCAAATTAATGCGTTCATAAAAGAAACCATATGGTAATCTATTTTTTTTTTTTTTTAAATAATCTTTGAGAGAGAGTAATTCAGAGTTGTGAATGATTTTATCATATATATATAACTGGTATTATATATATATATATATATATATAATATAATATATATATATTATATATATATATATATATATATATATATATATATATATCTATATATATATATATATAATATATATAATATATATATATTATATATATATATTGTGCCAATAACATATATATAATATATATATATATATATATATATATTATATCAAAAATTGGGGTAATTGCATTGCAAACCCGAGACAAATGAGGACATTCGCCAAAAACTGTCCTTACATTATAAAATAGCCCAGCCTACATATTTTAAGCATTTAAATAATATATTCTGGTAGTTTTATACCCTAGATATTAAATATTTTTTATGAAACCATAAATATAGCTACTGTTCCTTTTCACTCATATTCACAATGCTATATATATATATTAAAAAAAAATTTTTTTTTAATGAAATGCTAAAAATAGTTTAAAGTTTTCATTCAAAGTAAAAGGTTGCCAATTAGTATACTGATTGAATAAAATATTAACACACCCATTGTTAGCAGTGAAACCAGTCTAGGAAGAGCTGAATATTTTATTGTTAAAAAAAAATTCCAGGTGTAAAAAAAATGATTGAATATTACTTAAAATAGTTTTTCCACCATTTTAGCTAGTGTAACGTTATTATGTCTAATCTACTTTACATTTATTTATGATAGCTAATGAAATATGGTGAAAAATTTATAATGGAATATTTTTCCTCTATCTGTTTATCTGTCTCAAATGTTGTGCTTATATGGTTTTGTATGGGCTAGGTTCCAAAATTTTCCAAGGGGCTGTTTATTTAATGGGAAAAGTTGATGAATTATAAATATCTATGACTATGATAAACAATAGAATTATTTGCTCTTTCCCCAAAATTGGCTTAAAGGAGGAGAATAAAAATTAGGAGATTTGTCCACTAAAACAACACCAACATTTGCGAGAAAAAATAAGACCTTCTCCAAACTGTTTGAATATCGAGAATGAACTTAAAAAAAAATAAGTCTTTATAAAGTCCAAATAGGACAATAACAAAAATTTTGGATTAACCTATTTGGATTCATTAGGATTTGTTTTAATGAAGGTTCGTTTTTAATTCTATAGGCCTAGATTAAGGAGTAAAAATAAACTGGGGGTGGGACAGCTGGCTGGTTAGTGGCCATAGTTTTAGTATTATTTTGATTTTTGCAAATGAATTTAGTTAAACAAATTTAGTGTTGTGGTGTTTTTAGAATTTTTTTTTATTACTTTCTAGTGATATATCTGTAACATAAGTTAACCATTTTAGTTGAGTATTTGAATAGGTTCAGTCCTCAAGAGGATGGAATGATAGGAACATGTGGTTAAGTTTATAAGTTTGTTTACATGTTTATTTAATTATTAAATAGATTTTCTATATTTTACTAGTTTTTAGCAAATTTTATTTATTTTGTGATAATTTCTATAATTAATCTAGTTCAATTGGGTTAATTCTTAGCTCTAAAACTTTGAAGGGCTAGATTTAAATTTTAAATTTATTTTTTAAGTTTTGCTGCTTACTATTTAAACATATAGTATTAATGACTCCATTTAATTTAACATCAAAGTTAAGTTGCTCAGAGGCTCAGGCTTACTTCTTATTAATTTGTATATAGCCTTACCTATACTAAATTAGATTCAAGCTTGCTCAAATTTTTAGCTTGTTTCAAAATATTAATTTATAGGTATATTTTAATTTATTTAGGTTTTTAGTGATATTTTATTCAAACGTAGTTAGTTAATATCATAGGCTACCAATTTTTACTTTAGTAGTAAAAGCCAAATTAAAAGTAAATTGTAATTAGCCTTGTGTTTAAGTTATGTCTTACTAAAATAAATTATTGTTTTAGCATAAATTAGGTAAACTTACTACTAAATTTTGAAGTATGTCATTGATTGTGTAATAGTTGTGGGAGTGAGAGGAAAACATGTGAATGAGTGTCCTACTTGTATTGTGTATGCTGAGAATGTGTTATTGAGGAAGGAGGTGCAAGGGCTGAGTGAGAAATATGGACTGGGAATTGACATGAAACTAGTATATGAAGTTAAGAAAGGAGGGAAGTGTTAAAAAAAATAAAACTATTAGGGATGTAGTTGAGACATAGAAAACTCACATGGAGGAAATTTGGGTGGGGGTGGGTGGGCCACAGAGCAAAGGAAAAAAAAAAAAGTGATTCATCTTCATAGGCAGAGTTGTAGGGGGGAGAGCTAAGGAATAAAGTACTGGAATGCAGATGTAAGTACAGTGTTATTGAGAATAGGAACAACAAAAGTTTAAGATCCTTGAAGAGAAGACAGCCTGTGATTACAGTGAAACAGGTGGTTATTTTTTCAAATGGGAAAGGGATCTGAGAGGGGACTAATGGTTAATGTTAGGTTTTTCAAAGGGGGACAGGGCATTAACTAATCAGAGACCCTTCGCTACAATACCTAGACAGGATTTTTTTGAAATAAGGAATTAAAAGGAAAAGGAATGAGATTATGTTTTATCCAAGGTGTGCCAGAGAGTGACTGCTATTCATGGATAGCGATTGCTTAGGAGAGATTTGAGATTACAAAATTTATGTGTGTATGTGGGTACAAAAATAATATAGGAGATAGGTCAGAGAAAGAATTAAAAACAGTAGATTTATAGGAAGGTTAATTCAGAAGAAGCTGGAAATAGGTGGTGGTAAAAAGGTGCATTGATTTCTGGGATTTTACCAAGTTAGGGTTATAGTTCAAGAATGGAGAAAGGCAGGGCTTCGGCTTCAGTGTAAGGAAAAGAGTTTAGGAAATTAAAAATGTACTTTCAGAAAATATTAAATTTTTATATCTTATGGATAAAGATCTTTTTGGTTAAAAAGAAATTCGATTCATTCTGGAGTATTAAAAAGAAAATCGAGCCTTTTAATGGCCAATTTATAGATGGGTATATCCAAAAAAATTAGGTAAAGTTAAGGAAAATGTGGGTTAAAATCAAGATTAATTAAATTATAGGAAATAGTAACTGTAATGGATGAGAATAAATAAAACTAGGGTGTGTTATAGTCTTCCAATAAAGATGTGATAAGCAATAAAAGTAAAAAACATTTTTGGAATTATTATATGGCTTTTACCATAATGGTTTATAAACCTTTAGAAATAAAAAAAGGAGGTTGAACTGAAACTAATTAAGGTTATACCATAAAGAGGAGAAATCTTGACATTATTTGTATATACTAAATTACGCGTTAATGCAGCCATTTTATAGCTAGAAAATTTTTCAGGAATTACGAAAAGACATTTAATTGGATTAGGGTTTTGTTAATTTTTTGGAATGCGGTCTTTCCACAGTCGTTATTTTTTGAGTATGACTCACTTGCAATATTTAAGAAAGGATCAGGGATAAGTTATATGGATGATTTAGGCATCTTATAGTGTATTTATTGCAATTGGCCAAAGTATTTAATTAACTAAGGTAACAAATGGCTTAACTATGTAAACTAGTAAACTAGTTAACTATTAACTTTATTTAAAAGCTTTAGTAGTTTAGTTAGAATACACCTTCCAGCTTAGGTTTTTGCTGTTGGCGTTATATTGCTATCTAAGATATTGTTAAGCACTAAAGTTACAGTTTATGGGTTTTACATTTGATCATTTATATTGGGCAAATTAGGGGCCTATTACTAAGAATTAGACTGACAGGAAACCCTTCTCGTTATTCCCCCCTGAACCCCCTCTACTATCCAATTTGTTTATTGGCTGTCCAAAAAAGTGAAAAAACAACCTTATTTAAATAAATATAAAAAATAAATAATATATTAAAAAAAAAATCTCTTTCCTCTCCCTTTTAAAAACAGAATTGGTTTTTTCTTAAAAATCCCTTTTTCCTCAAAGGAGGGGGGGGGTCACAATTTTTTGATAAACAATCAAAAAACTTTTGAGTCAAATTTTAAAAAAAAGGGGCAAACAACCCAAAAAATTAATATGGGGGTTAAAGGGAAAAAAAAATTTTATAAATTTATTCTCAAATTGTGAGGGCCTCAATTAAAAATATTTTAACCAAACATTTCGGGCTATAACCCCAACGAATAAATTT
>JABUQX010029498.1:32500-70000 GCA_015478945.1 Trachelipus rathkii | reverse complement strand
ACCCTGTAGCTCGAGAAATAAGAAACAAACTAGGGGTGCTTGAAAAGGGGGGTAGGGGTACAAAATCGTACTGGAAGTGATTCGATTCCATCAAACACAACAGGAATCGATTCACCATCATCACAGTAAAGGAATCGATATCCATATCGGGCATGTTCCTAAACATACGAAATATCATGCTAGAAGTGCTAGAAAGGGGGGCGGGGTACTAAACCATGCCAGGAGTGCTACGATTACATTATAAACCACGGAAATCGATTCCTTATACTTTATAACATAGGGCTAGACACCTAACTCGGGCCACCTAGCTAGAAAAAATACCGTGCTAGAAGCTAGAGGCTGTGACGTTACTTCTAGCATAGGGTCCTAATCTGCTGTATACTACTACAAAATAATAAAAAACAACAACAATCATTCACTTTCAACAGAGCGGTGAATGCCAGACGACCGTGCGGAAAGAAAGGTCAGACTATAAGGTAAAAAAACTGAAGAAACTGGAGGAGAAAAGATAGCAGTTTTACCGATGTTGTCTGAACACCCACCACTCACACTCACTCACCTTTCATTCCACAATCATAATAACAAAAAAATTTAAATATAAATATGAGACAACAAAAAAAAATAAATAAATACCTGAGCATAACTTACTACAGCAGTTTATATATAAATATATATATATATATATATATATATATATATATATATATATATATATATATATTAATATATATAATAGTATATATATATATATATTAATATATATTATATAATATTTAGATATATATATATATATATATATTATATTTTTGTGGCGTCTGGTGGAAGGGGGCTGCGACCACCAAAGAGTCCAAAGCAGCCCCCCGGGACGAAACGCCAATTTATCGTGACAACGCTTCAACTCTTCAACAGCGAACATCAAGCATCCCTCTATTGAGGTGGTTCTCAAGTCAACTCACTTACTACCTTCATTTGGTGATCCCGGAGTGACATGTGCCAATGGGGTGGCACGACGAACCCCAGCAAGCAATCATGAACACCCATCAATTCGTTTCTTCTGCCGGGCGCTGCTCTGTTCGGTCATCCTGTAACGCCTACTGTGCTTTCTCACTGCAGTGCAGACCAACTCAACGTTAAGAGTACAGAGTTTCGAAGCCTTCTCATTGGCTTTAATGGGTGCACACCTTGCTCTCATCTGACAGCTGACCAACGTCCTGGCCAGTGTGCGCAGGGGAGTAAGAGCTCGCGGGACATTGTCAACGGGGAGTCTGTGGGCAGTCTAGGTGGAAGGAGGGCATGCGAACACACTAGAGGAGATCAACAAACAGCCCCGACGAACGACATAAACAAATCGCAGACAACGCAATCAACTACTCATTCAAACAATCATCTAGTCATAATACAGCTATGAGGTGGATTTCTCAAGGACACCTACATATAACCTACATACATATGAAGTGAACCAACCAGAGTGACATGTGCCAATGGAAAAGTAGAGCCGACGAACACCAGACAGATGCAAATCCATGAACACCCATCAATTCCCAAGTTTTCTTCTGCTCAGGCGCCGCTGGTCTGTTCAGTCATCCTGAACGCCGTCTTGCTGCTTTCTCACTGCAGGTGCAGACAACTCGCACGTCAAGAGTACCAAGTTTTCGAACCTCTCAGTGCGCTTTGAATGTGTGCACACCTGGTCTATCTGACAGCTGGACCAACGTCCTTCCATAGCTGCCGAGACCCTCCTCCTCTCTCCTAATGGGGGAGTTCTGTGGCGTCTGGTGGAAGGGGGCTGTTTTTTTTTTTTTTTTTCAGACGACCAAAAAGCAGTCCAAAAGCAGCCCCCGACGAAACCGCCAATTTACTCGTGACAACGCTTCAACTTTTCAACAGCGAACATCTCTCTGCCTCTCCCCTCTCTCTCTCTCGGTCAACTCATTAATACCTCATAAATATATACCTCCCCTATATACTATATATATACTCTATATATATATATATACACCTCTTATATATATATCTATAGTATATACTCTCTATATATAATATATATATATATATATCTTTATATATTAAAATTATATATTATATATATATATATATATATATATATATATATATATCATATATATATAAATATATATAATATTACATTATATCTCTCTCATATTATATATATTCTTACATATATATATATTATATATATATATATATATACTATATTTATATATTATATATATATATTACCCTTCTAGAGTGTATTTGCAATGTTCTTAGGTGAAATGAGGTGCCCATTGCTTGCCTTGGTCCCCAACAGGCATGCCAAAAATGCCTATAGATCCATTAAGACAGTAAGAATATAGAGACAAGTTAAAACCACATGGGCCTATCGAGACTTGTCCCAGTCCAACCCCAATACCCCAAACATTCTCCATAGCAAATCCCAAAGCACCCTAGGGCTTGCAACTTGTTGTAACTACACAATCCACCATTTGACTAGTCCAAAACTAATGCTACTCTCTCTCTCAAACCACATTCATGCACACTTTACACAGTCGGACACATGCCATCTATACATTCAATCAACTACTATAACTAAAAAACCGCCAATTTGGCTCAACTAATATATGTATATGATACCCAACCCATCCTAAACGAATCTAAACCCTTTCTGAATGTCTGCTAATCGAGCACACTTTACACACCTCCTCTGGCTCAGACTATTCCAAACACTAACAACCTATTAACTGCAATGCATGCTTTCTCTTTCGCATCTCTCCTCCTCTCTCTCTCTCTCTTATGGCTAAAGAGTACTCTTTGTTGAAAAAATTTATGGGTCTCCTGTATTATCAATAGATGTAAATCTTTGTAGACTTGTATCATGTCCCTCTGAGAAATACCTTTCTACAGAAAAATTCCTAACTCTTCAGCCTCTCCTCATAGCTCTCTACCCTCAAAACCCAGAAATCATTCCTTGTGCTCTACGTTGCACTCTCTCTAGCATAATCTAAGTTTTTCTTTAAATAAGCGGATCCCAAACTTGTGCACAATACTCTCCCTCCCTCTTCCTCTCTCTCCTTCTCTCTTGTAAACAACATTGCGATTATTATGCCCAGCATTTATTAGTTTATTTCTTAGCTTCCAAACACTGATTAGCTACTTTTCAATTTCTGATAACACCTAAATCTTTTTCTTCGTCACTCTCTCCTATCGTAGCTTAAAACTTTATTTGAGTTAACCTAGGTGCAAGAACCTTACTTTTTACTATTAAATTTCATTTGCCAAGTTTTTGACTTTTCGCTCATTTGAATCTTTATGCATACTTCACTATTCCTAACTGAGGTTGGCCACTTTGGTATCATCGCTATCATCTGCAAACTTGCATTAAGTCCCTGGTTCACATACATCTTATATATATGAGGAACCAATAGTGGCCCAGCACCTGAACTGTGGGACACACTTTTCACTATTTCCATGATGATTTATTCCCACTACTGACTCTCTTCTTTCTCTATTTTCGCAGCCACTCTATTAATCCAACCATGCTCTCATATAATACCCACATCTGCATAACTTTCATCAGCCTTATGTGGGCGAACATTTATATATAATACAATATACAATATCAACTGGATCCTCGGTCGATGCAGTCAGATAATGTATTCCATAAATGCTAAAGGTTTGTCTGACATGACCTACCCTTTCTGAAACCGTGCTGGGAGTCATACAATACCTTGCTTATTCTTCTAACATTTCCTATTCCCTTTCATTAACTTTCCAGAACCTTTACAACAGAGATGTAAGCTAAACTGGCCTATAATTCCCAAATCTCCCTTACTACCTTTCTTCACCTCTCCAATGCCATTTTCCATTCATCTGGTACCTCACCAAATGTTATAGATCGCTTAAAAATCAAATACAGTGCCTTTGCAATGCTGGTACTACCCTCTTTCAGATTCTACCATATATTACCCATCAGGCTGCAGCTTTTGAGAGATCTAAAAACTAATAACGTTTATAATAATAAATACATATATACATCAATTATAATTCCGTAAGTCTATTTGTTACATGCATACAAGAACTATTAGTCTCCAAACTCAGTAAACATTGACGCAAAATCAAACAGGCAAGCAAAATAACATTGAAATGTTGACCATTTCCTTATTTGAACTCACATCAATTTTAATTGGACCAATTGTCCTATTCTTACTTTTAAATTTATAAAAGCTAAAAAACATCTTCAGATTCTTATTTCAGGCCTCGCACATTTTAACAGATATATATTCACAGGGTACTTTTTTGCTCGTGTTTTCATAAATTTACCGCAGACATAATAAAATGCGTCTGCCTGATATTTGCAATCTCTTGATGCCATCTGTGCTGAATGCATTTATCACAGACAACGTATCTCCACTTGAACAGTTACTAGAAGACTGATGAACTCATCAACTAACTTTATTGATACTTGAGCTTAACGTTTTCTGTAGTTATTTGTTATCTAAGTTGCCTGAACGTTCATGAAATAAAAATATGCTGTGTATTTAAAAAAATATATTAATTTTCTTTGAAATGCAAATAGATCAAAAATCATCAAATTGGAAACAGTGATGCCAAGGTATCAAAAGCAAAGTTTGAAGGGAATAAAATTATTATTTTTTTTTCTACACAGAAGCAATTAGGGAATAATGCTTTCAAATCAAATCCAAAAAAAATAAAAAAATTAAAAAAAAAACCTTTTTTTTTGTTACATAGTGTAATTTGATTCTGGATTTTTTAGTTGACTACTTTAGGATCCATAAACTTTTGCTCATGTCTTTTTTAATATTTCCTGCCACCTGATTGGACAATTTATCCACGCAATGTTCCTATGATTGGCGTTGGAGTATTTTATATTATAAATGATGTGTTTGGAATTTAATTGAAGCTAATTTTTTGTTTATCAATAAGTATTATTAATTCTATGAAAAATATCAATCATTTGAAATAATTCCACGTCAAGTTTTAAGTTTTTTGTCATAATTGGTTATTTTATTTATTTGTTTTTTTGAGTAGGCCGATCTTGACATTTTAAATAGTTCGTCCAGCCGGTAGCATATATATATATATATATATATATATATATATATATCCCTCTCCTTATATATATATACTCTACTATATTATATATATTATATACATATATATATAATATATATATATAAATATATATATTATACTATTATATATATATCTATAATATAGATATATAATATACATAATATATATATATATATATAACTACTATCTACCTCTATTACTACTATACTATATATATTTATCACTCTCTCTCTAATCAAATACTCAAAAAGAGATTTGAAACTGATAAGGGTAATAGTAGGGCAGAGGGGCTTCCCTTGATTTTTATTAAAAATCACAGGATTAACTCTAAATACATGAACTAAAAAAAAAATAAGCCGTGCACTTGATCAGTCAAACGCTGGAAAACGTTACAAGCCGCTCAAATTGCTCTAAAACTCCTAGGATTTTCTTATAACTTTTTTTTAAATCACAGCATATACTCTAAAACAGTTGTAATGAAGCATATCTCTCTCGTCTTTACGCTCCTCTCAAAGTAAAAAATTTTCCATAAGCTTTTAACTTCGTGGTGCTGTTTTTGGTTCAGTTTCAGGTTATGAATTAGATTTGTTAAGTAGACATAGATCTCTGGTAATCCAAACAAATAAAACCCTGAACTAGGAGGGCCTGAAAGTGAGGACCTAACCTGATGGTCAAATTGAAAAGTCTGTGGGAGTTTTAATAACTTTGAGGGGCTATAACTTTTTTTTCCTAAAGAGGCCGCCACATTTCTTTTTTTTATATTCATTATATATTTTTATTTTTTTTTAAAGGTATATCCTGAGATTTTTATAAAAATTAGGGGTGAAGCCCATTTGTGCTACTATTTCCCTGATAAGATTACCCTAGTACTTCCTAGTATTTATATATAGCAGGGTTGTGGAGTTGGTTCAAAAATTTTCCGACTCCACCCTCTTCAAAATTACTGACTCTAACTCTCTCTCAAAATGAATGCTTGCCGAAAGTTATGCTCTCTTATTGAAATTACCGGCTCCGACTCCACCCTCTTCAAAATTACTGACTCCGACTCCCCCCTTTTCAAAATTGCCGACTCCACCCTTTTCAAAATTGCCGACTCCACCCTTTTCAAAATTCGCCGACTTCCGACTCCTACTCTCTATACATGGTACTTTGTAGGAAATGTGTTCCTTAGGGTAATTGTTTACAATAAGGACCTCTAAATAGATTTTTATTAAAATTGTAATGAGTATGAAAAAATTATTTGCGTCTGTAGGGAAAAAAAATTATTCTCAAAGTTAAGAATAATCCCCATAGGGTTTTCTTACACTCCAACTGACCAAAATTTCATTTTATCTCACTTTGGGAAGTAGGTGTAAAGGAAGACTGTAAAAGAATTAGTAGCATAGCCATGGCTGCCAGAACTCTATATAGGTTTATATCAATATAAATCTATCTAGGTTAGGTCTAGGTTTATGGCATCGTCGGTTCATCCAGGTGAGGTCTCAGTTTAGGACTCAACTAGTTCAGGTTATATATTTTATTAAGTATATATATAGTAAATATGTGTATACTTAAATTTTACTATAACCTGAACTAAGATAGTCCTAAACTGACCTTGAGGCCCAGTCAGTTGGAGTATGAGAAAACTATAGGATTATTCCAAACTTGAGTCTAACTCTTTTTCCTAAAGGCGTAAGTCTTTTTTTTTTTTTTATGCTAAATTACAATTTATTTAGTCTTATGTTGTGATTTTTTATAAAAATCTATTTAGAGGCCCTTATTGTAAACAATTGCTATTTCCTTCAGCTATAGTATACATTGGATCATTTAAGTGTTTTTGGTTCATGCTATTAGGCCTAGTTTAATTTATATAAGAGTCCTAGGAAACGAGAAAATAGAGATGGATAAAAGTCATAAAGGCTGTCCCAGTCAAAAAAATCCAAATCAAGTTGCACTTTGCTTTGAATTGCTTGTCCTAAATTTAAACCTTCAGTATTTTTGTTGTTCAATATACTTATATTATTTCTACTTTATAAACCAGACATTTTTTACATAAATATTACAAAAATAGGTAATTATTGAGTTCAACAGATTCTAAAAAAAATTGATATTTTGTTAAAATCAATCAATGTTTTGATATTCCTAGAAGTAAGGTTGCCAAATATTGTTAATAAAAAATTAAATTTTATGTTAGAAAAATAAGTAAGGTTTGAAAAATTAAATTTTATGTTAGAAAAATCAGTAAGGTTATGATGACTTTGGTTAAGTAAACAGATTTACTGTGTATAATTAACAAAACTTAGAATACCTAAACTTAATATCTTAGAACAAATTTAAAAAATTTTTTTTTTTCTTTGATTGATTACATTTTAGCACTTTTAAATGGGGATGAAAGATATATAAAAAAAACGATTATCAGAAAAAAATATCGATATTTGGTCAGAATCTGTTAAACTCAATAATTACCCAAAAATACTAACAAATATGAGAATGCCATTTTTGATACATAAAAATACCAAAACACAATTAAAAATTAATAAAAAATGAAGTATGAATTAATGAAAATTGGCCTTATATTATTAATATTGAGAAATCTAGCCTATGTATTGATATTCAGTAAATCAATATTAATATTTATATATTGATATTGGATATTCATTTTATAAATACTTGAATTCATGACAGTACACTCGGATCTATGAGTGTTTGTGATATATTTTTACTGCATATCAATGAGTATTATTGAACATATTAAATTTTGAAAATTAATTAATTTATATATAGATATGTGAATATCAACTAAAGGTTTAATTTACAGTAATTCTCTCTCTCTCTCTCTCTCTCTCTCTCTCTCTCTCTCTCTCTCTCTCTCTCTCTCTCTCTCTCTCTCTCTCTCTCTCTCTCTCTCTCTCTCTCTCTCTCTCTCTCTCTCTCTCTCTCTCTCTCTCTCTCTCTCTCTCTCTCTCTCTCTCTCTCTCTCTCTCTCTCTCTCTCTCTCTCTCTCTCTCTCTCTCTCTCTCTCTCTCTCTCTCTCTCTCTCTCTCTCTCTCTCTCTCTCTCTCTCTCTCTCTCTCTCTCTCTTTCCCTCTCTTCTCTCTCTCTCTCTCTCTCTCTCTCTCTCTCTCTCTCTCTCTCTCTCTCCTCTCTCTCTCTCTCTCTCTCTCTCTCTCTCTCTCTCTCTCTCTCTCTCTCTCTCTCTCTCTCTCTCTCTCTCTCTCTCTCTCTCTCTCTCTCTCACTCTCTCTCTCTCTCTCACTCTCTCTCTCTCTCTCTCTCTCTCTCTCTCTCTTTTTTTTTATAATGCCTCTCCTTTACTTTTTATTTTATATTCATTTCTTGGTTGGGGCTTTTTCTTTGTATTAGTGATGAATAGCCTTTTTGAGAATTGATGACTGTAGTTTGGCATTATAATCATTGTTTTTAGAAATTTTTTTTTTTTTAATCTTCCATACATTAACCGAGGGCTTGCTGATGGAATTGGGTTGTGATTGATAATTCCATATTGTTTCATATCCTTTCCTTTTTTTAAATTTCTTAATTGTAGCCAACTAAGAATTTCAACTCTTCTTTTCTTGAAAAAAATGCACTTTATTTGAGTCCCATGATATAAAGACCAAGATTTATAATAGGAAGTTAAAATTAGAAAGTAAGTTAAGGAAGTTATAAGTAAGCTGCATAATAGCTATGTTAGGCCAGTATTTGAGTATTGTGTACAAGTTTGGGCTCCTTATTTAAGAAAAGATATAGATATTCCGGAGAAAGTGCAACATAGAGGAATAAGGATGATTTCTGGGTATGAGGGTAAGAGCTATGAGGAGAGGCTGAAGGAGTTAGGAATGTTTTCTGTATAAAGATGATTTCTTAGTGGGATATACAATTCTATAAAATACTTACATCTATTGATAATACTGAGACTAATAATATATATATATATATATATATATATATATATATACTATATATATATATATATATATACTAATTATATATATATATAAATAAAAGAATAAAAATATATATATATATATATATATATATATATATATATATATATATATATATATAATATATATATATATATATACCATTATATATATATATATATATATATATATATATATATATATATATATCTATAATAATAATACTAATAAATATATAATATATATATATATATATATATATATATATAATATATATATATATATATATATATACCGTATATATATATATATATATATATATATATATATATATATATATTTATATGTGCTATGCCGGTGAGATTTATATATATTTATATATATATATATATATATATATATATATATATATATATATATATATATATACCACAAATGGGAGACCAGGTGACACAGCATGAAAATTAAGAAAATATGTAATCTTGATGCAAGAAAACACCCACTCAGTAATGGAATTATTAATTTTTAAAATGGTTTGCCACAGGTAGTTGTTGAGTGTGACTCACTTGTAACATTTAAGAAATGGATGGTTTGAGTATCATATAGTATATTTTGACTAAGCCAAATTGGTTAGTTTTTAAAAAGTTAGTTATTAAGGTAAAACTGCGTTGAAACTTGAAACTATGATAAACTTATTAAAGCTTGTAGTGTGGTTAGGATGTACCTTAGCTATAGTTTTTGCTTTTGGTAGTATCCTAGTTGGTTTATACTTTATAAGATATTGACAAGTCCTAGGGTGCTGTGTTGGTTTTGTATGAGCATGTTGCTACTCTAGTTGACATAAGAACATAAGAAATATAGGGACAGTAAGAAGCTACATGGACCTATCGAGACTGTCCCAGTCAACCCACTAACCAAACATGCTCTCATGCAAATCCACAAAGCACCCTAGGGCTTGTCAAATTCATGTAACTAAAATCCACCAATTTGGCTTAGTCAAAAAAAATGATATATGATCCCAAACCATCCACATGCCTTAATAACTAAGTTATGGTCATACATGCAGTATAACATTAATAACTACTGTAACTAAAAACCAGCCAATTTGGCTTCGTCTAAATATACTATATGATACCCAACCCATCCATTTACCTATCCAACCCTTTCTTAAATGTTGCCATCAAGTCACACTCAACAACTTCCTGTGGCAAACCATTCCAAAATTTAACAACCCTATTGCTGAATGCATACTTTCTTATATCAAGATGGCATGCTTTCTTCTTAATTTTCTTGTTATGCCCCCTGGTCTCCCGTCCGTGCTCTACTATGAAGAATTTATTGGTCTCTGTATTATCAATAGATGTAAAAATTTTGTAGACTTGTATCATGTCCCCTCTGAGAAATCGCCTTTCTACAGAAAACATTCCTAACTCCTTCAGCCTCTCCTCATAGCTCTTACCCTCAAACCCAGAAGTCATCCTTGTTGCTCTACATTGCACTCTCTCTAGCATATCTAAGTCTTTTTTTAAATAAGGGGCCCACAATACTCTATTATTGGTCTAACATAGCTATTATATAGTTTACTTACTACTTCCTTGCTCTTGTAAACAGCATTGCGATTTATTATGATTATATTGACTGGGACAGCCTCAATAAGGCCACGTAACCTTTTAATGTCTCTCTACTTTTAATGTTTATTTAGATTTGAGGAAATATTCTTTAGTCCCAGTGTTGGTAGTAAATGGTTTCCTTTAAACATTATTGCTTGTATTTTATAGTATTTTTGGCAGTGAATATTGCCCCAAAATTTTTATTAATATTAATTCAAATTGTTATTTGCCATTAATCATTTAGTAGAGTGAAAAGACAAATCAAAATTTTCAATCATGATATTGTGTAGTTTGTGATTCACATTAATTTATTAGAAGAATGACCTTTATTATCATATAGATTTTAAGTATCTATTGATATGAATGTTAGATTTTCATATATTGTGGTTAGGTATTTTCTGCATAACAACAATGTTTTAATATAGGTATATACTTTATTACTTTTTAAATTGTTTCTGAATACATCACTATATATATAAAGTTATTAAAATGGTTTTATTAATTCTGCATATTCAGTTCAGGTAAATGCATGTGTGTATTATTATTATTATTATTATTATTATTATTATTATTATTATTATTATTATTATTATTACTTTTATTATTTTTATTATTATTATTATTATTATTATTATTATTATTATTATTTCAGATGATATTATTACTTTTTATACTTTCCCTATTGGGAACTATTTATTGTAAACAATCTACTTTACTTTTAGTAGATACCTTAGCAACACGAGAGACACATTCTATCTTTTTGAAGTCACTGCAAGGTAACATTGCTTTTTTGGAGTTATATTTCTAAATCAAACAAATTTTTAAGATGAAATTATTCAGGAAAGAAGCTAGATAGTTCTGTCTTAGCCTTTAATGTAATATAATATTTAAATTTAATACTTTGTATAGAAAAACAAAGAATTTGTTAAAAGTACAAAAATTTATTTCATATAGTTAATTAGTGATTTTCTTTAAACTCTATATCTCTTGATAGAACAATATATATATATTGTCTTATTTCACAGGTGGTAGCCATTTAATCTATTTCTTTTTACAGAGAGAGGCCATGATGTTACTGTCAAATCAGCAGATGATCCTTCTCTACAAATAACTAAATATGGAGAGCATATATACGATAATTTAGTAATTCTCTCTCCAGGTGTAGAGGAGTTTGGAGGTTCTCTTAGCTTAGAAGTAAGAAAATCATGATTTAATACTCCTAAGTTTAATTTGTGTAGTAATGCATGTAAATAAGGGGTAGGTGTAGATTAGGAGTTGTACATTACTCCAAAATTTGTAAATGATGTCAACTATTTCTTTCAATCTATTTTATTTTCTTGAACTTCTGTCAAATTTTTCTTTGTGTATTTTTTTTCTTTTTAACTGTACTAACTTCTTCCTGTCCTTATATACTAAAGGACTGGAATGTATGTACTGTATATTAGGCACTGTATGTTGTGTAAATTATATATAAAGATAGTACTACATACAGTTGGATTATTAAAACTTGGGCTATGCAGCGAGGGTCAAAAATATTAAGTAAACTAGAATCAGAGTTGAAAATCTCCAGTGAACTATAGTTGGATTCCAACTCCCAAATTAATCATAGTCAAAGTTTAAACTATAGAGTTAAGATATAAGGTATGCAAAGTTTTAAAAGTTCAAATCGATATATTATTATTATTATTATTATTATAATTATTATAATTATTATTATTATTATTATTATTATTATTATTATTATTATTATTATTATTATTATTATTATTATTATTATTATTATTATTTAGGCCATAGTGGAATTTGTTGATGAAGGTGGAAATGTCTTGATTGCTGGCTCATCAGAAACAACAGATTTGATTCGTGAGTTAGGCACTGAAGTTGGTGTTGAAATGGATGAGGAAGGAGCAATGGTTATCGATCACCTTAATTATGATGTCCATGACAAAGGGCAGGTCAGTATTGTTGCTTAAATGCATAAAATCAAAATATACTAGTATTCTTTTTTTCAGTGATTCCAGAGGCATCAAAACTGCCATGTCATTAATTTGTATTTATTTTTTTCATTGTAGCATTCTCTTATTGCTGCACCAAACTCGGGGCTTATTAACTCTCCGGAAATGGTTGGAAGTCCAAATGGTTCTCCACTCTTGTATAGAGGAACAGGCCTTATTACAGATCCAGATAATCCCTTGGTTCTCCCTGTTTTGAAAGCTGCATCTTCAGCATATTGTCATACTCCTTCTCAACAAATCATTGAATATCCTCATGCTACAGGTTTGTTCCCATTTATAGTTTTAAGTTTTTTTTTTTGTTTTTTTTTGACATGTTTGGAAGGTTTAACTAAATAACTATTAATAATATTATATGGTCATATGAAAAGGATGGATGATAATCGTCAGTTGGTTAAGCGGATGTGTTGGGCATTGACTGGATGGGAGACCTAAGAAACAGTGAATTGAGTCAGTAAAGGAGTGTCTGAAGGAAAGGAACCTGAATTTGGTTCAAGCGAGAACAATAGTGCATAATAGGAGTAAATGGAGGGGGATTTGTGAGGGCGTGGTTGTGGACCTGACCCAGTTTTTTTTTTTTTTTATTACAGTTGACACAACCGCTCACGGGCAGAGCCCTATTCAGTTAGGTTGTTTACTCACTTTTACGTCTGAGTTGAACGAAGCTAAGCCTAAGGGGAGAATAACTCACATTCTCCCACCAGACCATTTACGAACCTGGGTCTCTCACTTTTGTTGGGCAATTGCTCTTCCACTGAACAATTGACAAGATACCACAGTGGGGGGTCTGTCGTAGTGTTGTGAATCCTTGGGCTGATTTTTGGTTGCGATTTTTTTGTTATATACTCCACTCCACTTAAGAGTACAGGCTTTCCTTTCGATTTACCTCATGTTCTTCTACTTAAGCATCTTGTTTCCAGTTCATGTTGCCCACCCTACCCCATCTGGGGACGAATAAAGAAAGAAAAAAAGGTAATAATAATTTTTTCAAGAATAGAAAAACATTCACTGAATCTGTTCAAAAGGGAAAATACAAAATATATAATAATAGAGGCAACCTAACTTTTTTCTTTTATTTGAACTTTTTAATTTTTTTTTAAATACTGCAGTTATGGTGTCTTCATAAACAGCGTATAGAAAAAAAAAATTAAATATTGATTTTGGAACTTGTTTAATGAAGAAACAAAAATGAAATTGTTTACCTCTATACGAATCGTTGAGTGTAAAAGTGGGGTAAATCAAAAATTTTGGCTTTGAAAAATTTAAGGTTAAAGTTTGTCTTTTTATTGTATGCAATATGCAACTGTTACAACTGCTATATCTTGAGGAATAATTGAGGTGGACTTACACAGTTTAGGTACAAAACAGATTGAAGATAGAGCTATCCAATAGCCAATAGTGGTGAAAGTCTAATTTCTACAAAAAAAAATAACTTACTCCACTCTTACATTCAATGGATCATATATTGGAAATTTTTAATTCCTCTCCCATTTGTCATTATTCTTCAACTTTTTTTTTTTTTTTTTTCCTTCTTCTCCCCCTTCAATTACTAATATGACAAAAATCTTAACTAACAAAAAAAATTTTTTTGTGGTTTATATTGTTTCCTCTTGGACTATATCCAAATTTCGCAGGTTGAATCTCATTATTAATGTTTATGAATATTCTACAGTATTTGTAAATAATTTTAGATTTTCGATTTTCTAATTTGGTTTACACCTGCAAAATGGTTTAAGTAAAATCGCATCCTAATTTTTTTTGTAAGAATTTTGGTGAATAGTAAATTCCCTTTAAGTTTAAATAAAAAGAAATAAATTACTTCCCTTAAAGGATATAGAGTTAGGACTTTATATCCTGCCAGTGAAACCCTTAGAGAAAGATCCCTGGATTTTAATTTACCTACGACAAATACAGCTGGCTGGCCAGGCCTATCGCAGATGCCAAGTACATTATTCCAAAAGAAACAAAGCACGTTACTATTGTACTCATTTATGGCTGAGTAAGCCGAATCTAAGCATAAAGAGAGAATTGCTGATATTTTCTGTCCCTTACCAGTCTTTAACCCAGGCCCTCCTGCTTGCTAGGCGAGTGTAGGTATTTAAGCTAATGATTAACAATATATTAATGTAAATTTTTAACTCGATGGTGTGTTTCATTGAATCAGGTCAAAACATGCTGCTGGTAGCTGCCCTCCAAGCAAGGAACAATGCAAGAGTAGTCGTATCAGGATCTCTAGAATTCTTCTCAGATGCCTTCATTCTTTCATCGGTCCAAACTGCTGAGGTACCTTTGTTTATTACATTTGATTGCACCTCACCTTTTTGTTTTAAATCTTTACATGCTTTACAATACTACTACTACTGTCGTTTAATTTCGTAGTTATACTGAGAAATAGATTGTTTTAGTGATCATAAAGATTCACATAATAAATACTGTACTAATAGCTTTCGCTCTTGGTAATGTTACGTGATTTAAAATGTATATGACTTTTTTTTTTAATAAATCTATACATAGTTTTAAAAGAAAATTTTTTAGTTTCTGATGGCAGCAAATTTTGTCCTTCATAAGTCATGAGAATTATCAAACTCGGTAATAATAATTTGTTAATCGCATAACATTTTATTTTAATCAATTTAAATGGTAGCAGTGAGACTATTAACATTAATCTCAATAATTTTAACATCCCTGATAAATCTGACTTAACAAAACTTATTTTTCAGATTTTTTTTTTTTTTTTATGGTCTTTTTCTTAACCTACCTCCATTTTTCTAATCTATCATAATTTCTTTTAATAAATTTAATAATATATTATATTATAGTAAATTATATTGATAGTTTTTAATTGATACATTAAAACAGGGAAAGGTTTATAAGACCTCTGGAAATGGTCCAGTGGTTGAAGCTCTTAGTCGTTGGGTCTTTAAAGAAGAAGGTGTACTAAGGGTAGTGAGCGTTTCCCATCATAGAGAAGGGGAAATAGAACCTCCTCCATCGTACACCATTAAAGACGATGTTGTAAGTCAATTTTGCTTTTTTATTTATTGTTTTCTTGTTCTGTCACCTTAATGGTTATATTGAATTAGTTGTAGTTTGTTGGGACTAAGATTAAAATTCTTTAAATTTACTTATATGATAATATTTTGACTGCCCAATTGTGTGATAACTACATAGATTCAAAATTGATTTGTTTTTGTTCTTAAATATTTTAACTTAATTATATTACGGCAGTACAACTCCTACTCTCCGAGTACTTAAACCGCGACATTTAAAGCGCCTTACTAACGTCGGTTGAATATTGTTTCATTTACACGAGCGTTTGAAGCGCTAGTATAGATGGAACAATGTATTACTCATTGCTAGTGTTTTTGATATAAATAAGCAAATTCAATTATGACAAACTAATTTTTGGTCCATAAACAGGAATACAAAATTGCTATTGAGAGATTAGTTGCAGGTTCATGGGTCGCATTCCAGGCTCCCGATCTTCAGATGGAATTTGTACGCATTGATCCATTCGTAAGACTAACCTTGAAACCTTCTAGAACGGGAATATTTTCGATTGGGTTTAAAGTAAGTACTCTTTGATTTTGAGCACTTGATAGCTAAAATTTTTATTTTTTTTATTTTTATTTTTTTCTCTATTGAGAAAAGGCTGGAAGCCTACTAAATCCCACAGGAATTTGGATAAAATCGTATGTCAGGTTAAATCTAAGGCCGATATGCCCTGATACATTGAGGTTTGAAAGTGTACATGTAGAATACATGTAAGATTGAGTATAGCAGTTAAGTATGGAGTCAGTGTTGATGTTAACATGCCATTCTGAGTTAGTTTTCTCTATTTAAATGTAAACTCTTAATTGTGTAGTTTTTATAACTTTTTAAATTTAATTTTTAACAATGTACTTCAGGTACCAGATGTTTATGGCGTTTATCAATTCAAAGTCGAGTATAACCGTATTGGATTTACAAGATTATTCAGTTCTACACAGGTAATAATAATAATAATAATAATAATAATAATTAATAATAATAATAATAATAATAATAATAATAATAATAATTTTTAATGCTAAATATTTCTTCGTTTATAAGTTGCTTTAATCCTATTCAACCTGTGCAAAATAATCTGAGATTAATTCAGTTTAATTTTTTTTTTAAATTTATCACTATTTGTTTATTTAATAAATTTGATAACTTAATTTAATAATTTAATAAATTAATTATTTTCTTCAGGTTGCCGTCCGGCCTTTTACACACACAGAGTATGAAAGATTTATAGACTGTGCTTACCCATATTATTCCAGTGCTTTATCCATGATGTTTGGGGTATTCATCTTCTCCTTTGTGTTTTTGCATCACAAAGAACCTTTACCAAGGTCTAAAACCGATTGAGCATGTAGTTGGTTTTGAGTTTTATTGTGTGGAGCAAAGAATATATATATATATATATATATATATATATAAAAAATATATATTATATATATTATAATATATATGTATAATATATATATATATATATATATTAATATAGTAATAATTTATATATATAACTATATATATATATATATATATATATATTATATATATATATTATATATATATTTTTTTCTAGTTATAGTTTTTCTAGTTTTAAATCTTAAAATATATTTTTATCATATATATAGTATTATATATATATATATATATATTATATATAGTGATATATATATATATATTATATTATATATGAAATATTCTTATTTATTACTAAACCTGATAGTTTGAAATTGTTTTTTTGACATTCCTTTTTTTTTTTTTTTTTTTTTTTTTGTAAAATAAATATATAAAATAAATTGCTTTTAAATTATTACATTGAAATTGGATTAGATAGTGTTTAGTTATCATGAAAAGGCGTAAATATATTTTCTTAATTTAATTTTTCATATATATATATATATATATATATATATATATATATATAATTATTATAATATATATATATATATATATAAGGGTTATAAGGGTACTATGAGTGAGGGAGAAAAGGGGGAACTGTACGAAATTATAGGGATAAGTTATTGATGTTGTAAGGGAAAGGTATACTGGTTATTTTTGGTCGAATAGAGTGCGTCGAGTGACGAGGGGTTGATTGTTTAAGAACGAGGTTGCCGTTTAGGAGTGGTAGAGTGTGTGTAAATCTTAACATTGAACAAATGATTGAGAAAATTGAGGGGAAGAAGAATAAATTGTATTTAGGTTAATATGGATTTGCAAACAGGCGTATGATAGAGGTTATAGGGAAGCCTTTGGCAGGTGTAGTGATATATGGTGTTGTGGTAGGCTTCTGAATGGGATCAAAAGTATGTTGACGATAGTGAAGCGTGGTGTAAGAATAAATGGTGTCAATGGTGATTGTTTAGGATTAATAGCGGAGTAAGACTGGGTTGTGTTTGTCTCCCTTGTTAATTATTTGTATATGGATGGGGTTATGAAAGAATTTGAAAGTGGGGATGGCAGGAAATGGTGTTAGAATGGTGGAGAATGGAGTTGAGTGAGGGTGCCCTACCTATTATATGCGGAGATTTGGTTCTGTGTGGCGAAGTCTGAAGAGATTGAGAGGATTGATAGAGAGATTTGGCAGGTGTGTGAAGGAGGGGCTTGAAATAAACGTGGATAAGAGTAAGGTTATGTTGTGAATGAGAACACAGTCCTCAGTGTGAAGTTTATGTTAGATGGTGAGCAGCTGGAACAATGTGTCTGAGTTTAAATATTTAGGGGCTCATATGTTGGATGAGAAGGGACGGACGATGCAGAGTGTAGTAGGAAAGTGTGAATGGCAGGAAGGTGGCTGGTGCCAATTAATTTGTGCATGCAAAGGGACTAAGTCTTGAGTGTGCTAGGGTCTTACTGGAGGGTATGTGGTTACCTGTGGTTAATGTATAGTAGTGAATATGGTCTGGAATAAGAAGTATAAGATCTAAAGTTCAATGTGTCAGATGGACAATCTTAGGGTGTGCTAGGTGTGAGAAAGAATTGATAAAGAGAGGAATGAAGTATTAGAGAAGAGTGGTGTGGTGTGAAAAAGGGGTACAATGAGGAGAATGAATGAAAGTAGTTGAATGGTTTGGTCTGTGGAAAGATGAATGATAGTTAGATTGGTTTAAGCGGATGTATATGGTGAGTGTGTTGGAGCCGACCGCTGGGAGACCGAAGAGAAAGTTAATTGAGTCGGTGAACGAATGTCTGAGGAGAGAAATGTGAGTTTGGCAGAGGCGAGGCAAGTGCATGATGGAAGAGAATGGCGGGGTTTTGTATGGGGGCATGGTTGTGGCCCACCTGGGCCAGGGATGAACCCT
This sequence comes from Trachelipus rathkii, assembly GCA_015478945.1. Lineage (NCBI taxonomy): Eukaryota > Metazoa > Arthropoda > Malacostraca > Isopoda > Trachelipodidae > Trachelipus > Trachelipus rathkii. The sequence goes on along the minus strand of JABUQX010029498.1, from coordinate 51,047 downwards.
TACATTGACGATTTACCATAGTGAGGGTCCGTGCGGTCCCATGATGCTCTAGGGTGGATTTTCTGTCTGTGACGAGCTCTCACAATTAATGGTATACAGAGGGGTGCGGTAAGGCTGGGCTTTCTTTTCGAGTTTGTCATACTCTCACTACTGCTTTTCTTTTCCGGTGCTTGTAAGCACCTTACCCCAATTTGGGGCAAAGAGGAAGGTGAAGAAAGAAAGAAGGATATATATATATATATAATATTCTTTCTTTCTTTCTCACCTTCCTCTTTGCCCCAAGATTGGGGGTAAAGGTGCTGTAAAGCATCGGAAAAGAAAAGCAGTAGAGAACATGACAAACGTCGAAAGAAAGCCCAGCCTTACGCCCTCTGTACCATTAATTAGTGGAGCTCGTCACAGACGAAATCCACCAGAGCTATCATAAGAACCAGCGACGGACTCAACTAATGGTAAATCGTAATGTAAGGGTTCATCCCTTGCCCAGGTGGGCCAAAACCATGCCCCCATGCAAAACCCGCCATTCTCCCCTATCATGCAGCTTTATTCTCGCCTCTGCCAACTCAACTTTCTCTCCTTCAGACATTCGTTCACCGACTCAATCCACTTTCTCTTCGGTCTCCAGCCGGTCGGTTCCCAACACACTCTCCACTATACATCCGCTTAACCAACCGACTTTCATTCATCCTTTCCACATGACCAAAACCATCTCAACATACTTTCATTTATTCTCTCATTTACCCTTTCTTCACACCACACAACTATCTATTACGTTCATTCCTCATTTTAATTCCTTTTCACACTAGCATGCCCATAAGATTGTCATCTGAACCATTGGACTTTGGATCTATACTTCTTATTCCAGACTATAGTTCAATACAATACAACAAGGTACATACCCTCATGTAGACTCTAGCGCACTCAAAGACTTATCCCCTTTACATTCACCAACGATTTGAATTGCACAGCCACCTTCCTGCCACATTCCAACTTTCCTACTACACGTCTGCATCATCCGTTCCCTTCTCATCCAACACATACCTAATATTTTAAACTCAGACACTTGCTCCAGCCGCTCACCATCTAACATAACTCACACTGAGGACTGTCCTACTTCACAACCATAACCTTACTCTTATCTACGTTTACTTCAAACCCCTCCTTTTACAATAACTTAAATCTCTCCAACAATCCTCTCAAACTCTTCAGACTCCCACACAGAACCAAATCAACCGCATACAATAGGTAGGACCCTCCATCCTCTCCATTCCCATCTTCTAACACCATTTCTGCCATCCCACCTCGAAATTCTTTCATAACCCATCCTATACAAGAATAACCAAGGAGAACATAACACAACCCTTGTCTCACTCCGCTATTAATCCTAAACAATCCATTGACACCATTTATTCTTACACACGCTTCACTATGTCTTACACTCTTTTGATTCCATTCAGAAGCCTACCACCACACCATATATCACTATATTACCTGCCATAGAAGCTTCCCTTTTAACTCTACTCATACGCTGTTGTAAATCCCATCAAACTAAATATAATTATTCTTCTTCTAACTCATTTTCTCATCATTTGTTTCAATGTAAAGATTTGATCCACACATCCTCTTACACTCTTCTAAGCACCTTGTTCTTCACCATCATTCCTTCATCACGACGCACTCTTTCGACAAAATACCAGCATATACCTTCCCTACAACAATCAATAAACTTTTTCCCCTAATTTCTACAGTTCCCTTTTCTCCTTTACCCTTATACAGGGACTATTATTACGTCTCCCAATCCCATGAAATAAATTTAAAGAAACCCAGCGATTCCCAACATTCCATATCCCAATCATCGTTCATGGCGCCTCCGTTCTTTGATATATTTCTAGTATTTAAATATATATATGGACGCCTCTTGGCGCAGGAGGTTGATGTCGCGCTCTCATAGAAGACCCTGGTTCAATCCTTCGCGTAGCAGTTTGGGTTTTATCTACTTTGGGGCAAGAATTAAAACTCGACTGCGAACACGTTGGTGGGCTTGGTTTGGGATATCCGGCCTTAAAAAGTTCGATTTTCCTGTGGTCCCCGTGACCACCGCCCTGCAAGGGGGAAAGCAGTATATAAGGTAGTTTATAATATATATATAGTATAGTAGATTATATATATATATAGTATATATATATATATAATATAATATTATATATATATATATATATATATATATATTATATATATATATATATATATATATATATATATATATATATATATAATATATTTAATATATATATATATATATTATATATATATATATAATATATATTATTATATTATATATATATATATATATATATATAATTATATATATATTATATATGATAATTATATTATATAAACTGGGAAAGATCCGAAGTTGGCGAACCTATTTGCCATACTTGTAAATTAATAGAGAAAATGGTTTTAGGCCGCAGCAGCCTCCCTGTTCTGGAGAGTCGCCAGGCTTTTTCAAACTTCCAGTTTGGTTTTCTCAAAAATCGTTCGACCGCGGATCCCTTGTTAAAATTGGACCATGACATTTGGGAAGCCCACTCAACTGGTGGGATAGTTCTTGGTGTCTTTTTTGACCTTGAAAAAACTTATGACACAACTTGGAAAACTGGGGTTCTCCTTAAACTCCACTCGCTCGATTTCGAGGGACAGCTCCCTCTTCTTTATTAAATGCCTTAGAACTCAAATAGATCCATCCAGTTTCGGTGCTCTTCTGTTTTATCACACCACTTATTCTGGATGAAGGGGTTTCTCAGGGCAGTGTTTTAAGTGTATTACTATTTGCTCTTGCATTCAATGACATTGTTACTTCTATCCCAGCGACGATCAATTTTTCTCTCTTGGGTTGATGACCTTGCGCTATATTATATTGCCAGTGCCAGGCTGCCCTTTCTTGAACAGCAACTTCAACTAGCTATTGAGAACATTTCACAATGGACTGGCTCCCATGGCTTCCATTTCTCACCCACAAAAACTTTAGCAGTACTTTCTAGAAAAAAAGGAAATCGAAGAACCAGCCGCCTTCCTCCCGCGAACCTAACCTTTTATGGTTCGCCTATTCCTGTGACTTCACAAGTCAAATTTCCTTAACTTTTTCAACATCCCTTTACAAAAGGTGCTGCCTTTCTCTTACGATGAAGGGTATAACCTTGGCTATTCTACTTCCTCTTCTTCCGACCTCTCTCTCTCTCTCCAAATCTAGCCACTCCGCTGCCTTGTCAAAAGTAACTATCTCATTCCACAGTTCACGGTGGATTTACTCCAATGTCTACTGACGCTCTAAAACAGTGGACAGTGTGGGTGCGTCTGCTGTCTTTGCTGACAGCAATGCTTCAAATTTACGGCAAAATTAATGGCTATAATGATTGCCCTTTCTCAAATTCTATTTCTTAAACAAGACTACTCTTCTGTCATTTATTCAGATTCGCTCAGCACGCTCCAGGCGCTTAAAATCCCTTATTAAAAAAAAAAAAATAACAATGGTATTCGCCGTACAACAATTTCTGCTGCTCCACTCCTGTAAGAAACAAATCATACTATGTTGAACCCCCTATCATGCAGGGGTAACTGCCAATGAAATCTCCGATAGAGAGGCCAAAATGGCCACCTCTCCTTTTCGGAGCTGTTTCAGGTATTTCCCGGATGCCATTCGATATGGCCACCTCCCATCAACTGATTACTATCCTGCTCTCCGACAAAGCTTTCGATCTTATTAGCAAGAGTGCTGAACGAATGATAAGAGGGGAGCGAAACTTAGAAATATAAAGCCCAGCATCGGCGATTGGTCTCTCTCCCACCGACGAAAGCGCTTACACTTGGTGATATTTGCTCGCTTCCGTATTGGCCACACCAATATCATTCAGTCACTATATGTCGCGGGACCCTCCTCCCATCTGCAAATTTTGCCGACGCCTACCCGCAATTCTGTTCGCCATAATCTTCATTGATTGTCCAACTGGACTCCCATTCGGGCGTTATATTCCTACTTTATGTCCAAACACCTATAAAAGGTTATCCATATCTTACTGAATCTTCCACTTTAGCAGTAACATGTTTCTTCTATCTTCATTATCTATACTCTATCTTCTTCAGAATTGTATGTAATATAAACTATATACGTAAGGAATCTTTAATTTAGTTTATTTATTTATTTTTGACCGATATATTCATTTGCCATCCAAATTTTCTTGAATTTAAAATATATACGATCCAGGACTAGCTCACTAATGGAGTTTTGATTATTCACCCAGTTTGGCAGCCTTGCTTTCTGTGAGCGTGGTGGGTCTGTACATTGACTAAATATATATGAATATTATATATATATTTATTATATATATATATATATAGTATATATATATTATTATATATATATATATATTAATATATATATATATATATATAATATATATATATATTATATATATATTTATATATATATATATATAATATTGAAGGAGATGATAGTCGGTTGGTTAAGCGGATGTATAGAGTTGTGTGTGTGTGGGGAGACCTAAGAAAAAAATTGAATCGAGTCAGCAAAAGAGTGTCTAATTAAATGAATGTGAATTTAGCATAAGCTAGAAGAATGGTGCACAAGTAGCAGTAAAAGGGCGTGGCTTGTGAGGGGGGGGGAGACATTGTTGTATGCCTGGCCCGGGGATGACCCTGGCAATGACGAATACCACAGTAGGATTCCCTTAGTGTTATGAAGCTTTAGGGTGAATTTTTTTTTTGCTGTGACGGGCTCGCACTTAAGGACATTAGGGGTGTGGGGGTGGACCTTCTTTTCAGCTTAGTCTTGTTCTTCTTAACTATTCTGTTTCAGGTGTAAGCACCCCACCCCAATTGAGGAAGATAAGAATATATATATATATATATATTATTATATATATATCATTATTATATATATATATATATATATATATATATATATATATATATATATATATATATATATAATATATATATATATATATATATATATATATATATATATATCAGGTTCGATAACTATACTTACACAAAGCGTGAACTAGAACTTACAATGAACTGAAGATGTCTGGTGAATTCATTCAAGACTCCTATACGATATATAAGTGCACGTGACCTAGCATCAGGTTTGACCCTTTTCCTTGACACCTCTGAAGCACCTATAATAATAGACCATAGAGCTATTACTCTTAGCGATGCACTTGAAAAAGCTTAAAGAGTTGAAGACCCTCCCGTCACGTTAATGAGAAACTGGTCCCTTCTCGTTCAAGGTACTACTAGGAATCAAAGTTCCATTTTGTCACCCTTAACCCCTTTTGGAGATATTCCTCTTATTGTCACTCCTGATGATATAAGAAACAACCAAAGGCACTAATAATACTCTGGTACAGAAAAAAGAAGTCATTGCTTTCATTCTAAGCCACCTCCAACAGAAGAGATTTCCTGTTACAAATGTATACAGGTTTCCCCCAAGTCGAGACTCGCCTGACATCCCGAATCCTCGCTTGCTGCTGACTTTTAACACCCATATTCCACCTACAAAAGTGAAAATAGATTTTGCAGGCTATTGTGTTCGTCCGTTTATTCCCCGACCCAGACGTTACAAGTGCCAGCGATTTGATCAGCCACGAAAACACTGTAGGGGAACACGTGAAATCTGCGCTATTTGCGGCGAAGAATTTCACATTCCATGCGTAAACGCTCCACACTGCAACAATTGTAGGGATCCCACAGCGTCTCTTCCTTTAAGTTTTAGAGTTACGTACTATGAAAAACTGAGCAGGAAAGATGCCATATACCAGCTCAGAGACAATCTTATGATGCAATTGTAGCAGCTCTTCTAACCCCGCGTGTAAACCAACCGACACAACCTCATCCACATCCAAGAAGAACTCCACCCACCAATTGCAGCCGGACTCGTGCAGTTGTTGCAACCTGCCCGCCTGCATCGCCTATATTACCGACTACTCAAATAGTCCCAAAGTAGCCTATGATCCAATCTCCTGCTCAAGATGCCTTCAACAACCCTACCACGAGTACTGGTTTTGACTAACCAGCAACGAAGCTAAGTTTGCTCACCCATGCCAAATTTCGTGGAGCATTTCCTGTCGAAAAACTCTGCCCCCTTTCTTCACGATGAGTTCGCCAAACCAACGTAAAATGTATGCGTCTATATCCTCTAATCAGTCTCCCACCATTGCTCCTACTCCTGAAAAAGGATGTTCCTGAGCAGAAACAAAAGATTAGGCACCAAATCAAAGATTATTCATTAATATATAAAATATCTAGACTCCTAAAGCAGGACAGATCGACTCCCGCTGTAAAAGGAGCAACTCAGAAGCAGGGTTGTGGAGTCGGTTCAAAAAATTTCCGACTCCGACTCCAACTCCCCCCTCTTCAACCAACCACCGACGTCTAGCATAGTAGAGATATTATTTATCTGTTTCGAACAACCCACAAACCAGTCCTCTAATTGCTTGCTGGATTATTTCAGCTCTTCAGAATCCTCTCCTGACTCTTCCTTCGAGTTCCCCATCACAAGACTCCCTAAAGGATTCTATACCCTTCCTAATGAATCGCATGGATTCCAGTTCCCAAGTGGAGTTTGATGGGACGATCCCCTCTTCTTCTAATTCTTCTTGCATTTCTGAGAGAGGTGAATGGAAAACGGTTCAACGCAAACACCGCAAACGCTCAAAGCGTTCTGCTGTAGCCGGCATCATGAAAAAGAACTCTGAGGTCTCCCATCCTAATTCTGAAAGTCCAGCCTTCTTCTAAAGTCGCCCACCTGACTCATTGACAAACCCTCCAGGATTAGACTTTCATGCTTCACAGAACCTCTGGAAATCACTAAGTGTCCATTCAACTTCTCCATAAGAGATCATTTCCCCCGTTAACCAAACGGAACCGAAATTGGATCACAATCTCACAACAACGCCTTCACGCGAAAGTGACCCTCTTCCGTTGACCGTTCACACTTTGCTGCACTGTCTCCATGGAATCGGCCCCATATTTTTCATCCAGTTATGAATATGGTTGGTCGGTGGGTATTGACATTTCTCTCGCTTCCAATTATGAGCATTCTGGCTGCTTTTCCAGCGACCAACTGCCCCCCCACAATAATATGAACATGGTCGAACTCATCTCACTTCGTATTCATGGCGAAACCCCTCCACCAAATATCACAGGAACCCACCCACCCAAAACCGATCGTACAACCAAAGTCATTGTTATACGACTATTCCTTACCACTTGTATTTACAGCTCCTCGTGAGGTCCCACGCCTCAGCCTCTCCACCCCAACCGGTAGTTAATTCTTTTGCTATTTGATTAGACAGGAAAGAAATCCGGCAGTTAATTCCTATAACAAAGCAGAGAACCGTTTGTTTAAATTTTGGAACTCGTCACTGAATCAATTTGGTCGAGATAAACTTTGATTAAAAGTTCCTTGGTGTTATGCAAAAGTAACTTTGTTAAACATTCACCTGGTCGCAGGGAATCGAGAGAGAGAGAGATAATGCTGTATTAAGAAAAATGAACCTTTATCAAAAGTGGTATTTTAGATATTGCCCCTCATTCTACTTTGGAACATTATAATAAAAGAAGGAATTTCTGATATTATTTGAAAATAGCTTTCTGGGGTTCGTCATTTAAGGATTAGTAAATATGAAGAAATATAACTTTTAATTCTGTAAAACTATCCAAATTTTGAATAAAAAAGCTTATTTGTTTTACATATTACCAGTTTGATTTTAAGAACATCTAAGTAAGCCTGAACATGAAATCTTACAATTGAAAAGATTTGTTAGTTAGATGAAATATTTAATATTTAAACAACTTTGAGGTAATAAAAAATTTAAAGGTACATAGGAAATAGATTTTAGTTAGAGTAAAGAAAAAAAAAGATTATTATATAATGAAATTAATTCAATTAATTAACACTTTGAAGATGCCAGCATTAACAGATTAAGGTTCATACTTTTGTGGTAACTTATCTTAAGCGAATTCTGCATTTTAGGAAATCAACGTGCGTATAAGAGAGAGAATGAAAGAGGATGAGAGAAATCGTAACATTGTTAAAATGTGTCACTTGCGACAGTGACATCAAAATTTAAATTATGGTGGAATCTTAGTTGTTATCATTTACTCAACTTAGTTTAATATCAATTTGTTTGATATAGTTCATAAATAATATTGTAAACAGCTCTTATAAGTTTTTAAATATATTATTTAATACACTCTGTAGTAGAAAGTTTGTAATTTTCTCTTTTAAGGAAAATTTTTGCAATAATTTAAAGTTTCTGCAAGAAGATATCAAATGATTATATTCCAAATAACTAACTGTTTTAGAATTAATAAATAATGATATTGTTTGGAATTGGGCATTGGCTTATTAATCTCATAAGAACATAAGAAAATCCGAGATATGGTTTAAAAAAAAAGAAAAAAGTAATACACAAATAAAGTATACAATACTCAACAACAGTCATGAATTAACTCCCAACAATCCTAGCATAAAATAATGATTATTATTTCAATACTGCCCTTACCTCATTTTTAATACATGTACATTAAGCTAGAAAGATGACACTACACAAATAAAAATAGTTAATGCCTTCAATAGTAGAATCAATACCCAATTACAACAATCAACTCTCATGAAAGTCAAACATTCATTTTTATCAGCGATATAGAATTACTACTCAGTACTCGAAACAAGGGCCCACTTAAAACAGGAATATAAAATAGATATAGCAACAATGTATATTATTATTTATTTTTTTTAAATTAGTGTGGCTAGCATGAACCTTAGCTATATATTTTTTCTTTTGGTAGTAGACTAGTTGTATACTATGTAAATTATTGTAAAGCCCTAGGGTGCTCTGTGGGTTTTGCATGATCGTGTTGGGTGATTGATTCTTTACTCTAGTTGACTGGGACAGTCTTGATTGACCCATGTGACTTCTTACTGTCTCTATACTTTCAAATGTTCAAAATATATAAATATAATACCCAAATCATTCTAATTCATACCACAATCTGTGTACATTCATAACCTGCCATATTCTGCGGCAAAACATTCCAAAGATTAGTTACTTGGGTCACAGTATACTATGCTTGGGTGGTGAAGAAGTATTTTTTCAAATCTAGAAAATATACATTTTTTCAATTTCATATTGTTACTCCGTGTTCTCTTATCATTCATTGTCCAGTATAATAATTTTATATATTTTTATATTTCCTTCGGAGGAAATTTGCCAATTTTTAAGTGACGTTTTCTTGGAAATCTATAGAATAGAAACTGAGAGGTTGGCTATTCTGTGAACGTCATTTGCATTGGTAGCTCTGTTTCGGTCATATAAAATCAGTCTGTTTTCAGTGGTGGGGAGTGGGTAGTGTTGTAAAACTCTCACCACTTATGAATTTTGGAATTTGTGTTTCAGTGTGTTGAAGATCAGATGTAATTTAGTGTTTGTTCCGAACTACTCCTTCATGATTCGGAGCTGTATGTTTTAAAGTAAAGAGGGAAATTATATACATATCTTTTTCTCTCGATTACACATACCATAGGCCTATAAATGGCCATGGCGCTCCGCTATTCATATCATCATACAGCTGCCTGTATTGTTTTGCTTTCAATCTTAAGTTCTGTTGCATCTGTTCTTGCTTACAAACCTAATTCTTGTTCAGCTGTACGGAGTGAATATTTGAGACAAGGATTTACTGATGAAGTTCCAGAATTTCAAATTCCAGGTTCTCTATGCACGCGTCGGGCCCGTCTTGGCTCTTTTTCTGTTCTGTTCCTCTTATTATTTCCCCTGTCAACACTTGTTCTTTCCTTCTTTTGTCCTACTGACTCCCTGGTGTCCCTTAATATTCCTCTCCCTTCATCCTGTCTTCATCCTTCTTCTGCCACAGGTTTTCAAGCTCGCCTTTTTACCCTTCACTTTTGTCTTGGCACCTTTCGACACTTTCATTCCCTCCTGGCCTGATGGCATGGGGCACCTGGGACAATTCTTATGACGTTTAGTTATATTAGAGAACTTCGTTTCTGTTACTTGTCGGATGGCATCCCTCCCCGAATTTTGAGGTATTACATGTGGCCACTCTTCGTGAACCTTGCGCCACTTCCCACCTTCATAACTTATTTCTTCTATTGGCCCCAACCAGCACTTCTCCCTTCAATTTGGTATATGTAGCGCATATGTTCTATCATTCCGGGTGTAAAGGTTACCTCTTTACCGTATCTTTCGCTCAGTCTAACTAATGGGCCTGTTTAGCTCTCACTTAGTATTTCTAAGACTTTTTGAAACTTCTTAACTGCCCCATTCTTCAGATTCATCTAGAATTCTTATTTACCTCCATATTCCTATTCCATCACCAGTTATGCTTCCCTGGTGCGCTCTCGAGGTTTATCTACGGTGATCTAATGTACTTTCCTTATCTACTGATTTACGGTTTCCCTCCCTTAGGTGGACTGTGGGGAGACATTTTGTGATTGGCTGCTTTGACAATCGTTAAGTCATTTGACCAGGTATGGCACGTCACTATTTTCCAAGGCCCCCCCCCTCGTTTGGGGTTTCCCTGTTGGTCCTTCGTTTTGGCTTTTTTGCTGTATTCTTAGGTTTTTCTTTAGATCACCTTCTATATCAGCTTTGTCTTATGGAGTGACTTATTCCTTCCTGTCAATAATGGTGTGTTCCTCAGGGTTCCTTCTTATCTCCTATTTATTCCTACTTTTCTTAATGATCTTCTCAACTTGCTCATTAAGTCTATACATTCATTATGCTGATCACCCGACCTTCCATTCTTTTAACTCGTGTGAAAGGGTTTCCTCTTGTTGTTCTGTTCGTGGCTTTATATTCCCCAGCATCGAAAGTTCAAACCATGTTCTTTCGGAAGAATTCCCGACGGAGAGGTCGAGTGTAATCGCTTCCTATATTACACCTCTATTGCTCCCCTATCCGTGTGTAGCCGACGGTGGGGTTCTTGGTTCTTCTGCTCTATTGACAATAAGACTCTTGGCCTTAACATAAACCAAAAAATATCTTTAGAAACCTCACATCACAGTGGTTGCTTGGGCGACCTCAAAGAAGCTGGTAGTTCTGTTTAGACTGCGAAACGTTTTTTCCTCTTCTCAGTTACTCTAACAATACAAGGGTCTCATCCGCCTTTGTATGTAGTATTGTTCTCATATGTGTGGGGGGGTGGCGCTGGTTTCACCCGGCTTTTGGATAGGGTCGAGTCAAAGGCCAAAAAGCTTATAAATTAATTCCATACTTCTAATTTACCCGACACTATCTTTGCGACCCTGTTTGAAGCTTGTTCGCAGTTTTCGTATACGATGGTTTTTAACCACCACTGGCAGAGTTGTCGAGGATACTGACTACTTCATGGTGACCATTACCTGTTAACGGACGCCCTCGTGCACAAAGGGTGCTGTGTCTTCTGCAACGAATTTTTGTGTTGACATTAGCATCGAGTTGTTTTGGTTGTTGGGTGTTTCCGTTCTTTTAGCTCACTATTCTGGCTGAAAATTCTCGTGTCCATCTGTTTTATGCGTTGAAGTCTTTGTGAATTCTTCTTCCTTCACTTTTTTAATACTTGTAGTGCAGTGGGTGTGGTGCTATCTGCTTGATGTTACTGGCTTTATATTGCATTTTGGTGCAGACCTCCTCTTCCCTTAATAGGGTTGTGTCCCTGTGAGTGGTGGTGGATAGCTGTAATTAGTACAATGCTGATGTTATGCAGATATAGGCCCGAATTGTCCCTAACTTTTATATACCTGCTTAAATTTCACCAAGGAGAGTTGTGGGGGTAAACCCTCACAACCAGAGTTCCAATTTAAATACCCGAGCTTTATGCTAGATCACGCGCCTGAAAGTGTGCAAGTCAAAGGAAGTTGATGAAAAAACACGAAAAGGGAGTGTGTGTGTGTGTTCCAAACTTTACCAGTGGAATACATATAAGATTGAACATAGTGGTTAAGTCTGGGTTCGGAGAGCGGGTCAGAAAAAGGATGATCATCGGTAGAATTGAGTGTTTCACGATGGTTTCTCAATGATGCATCAGTTCGACTGTAAAGACTTGAGAGAGTTTATGAAATTAGGAGAGTTGATAAGGCAAAAAAGCCCAAGACTCAAAACCTTTCAAGTACAGCTGGTAGCTGTGTGGAGTGGATCCACCGCAAATGTGTGAGGCATAATTCAAACAGAACTACAGAAAACAGAATAGCAAAGATTTTACAGTACACTCAAGGCCAGTGCATTAAGTAGTTTTGTTTATTTACTGTGTTGGATGTGTTCCCTGCCTTAAAAAAGTATCTGTTTATGTATTTTTAACATCGTAGTTCCTACATTTATTTTAACATTAGCATATTAATTTACTCATTTTTTTTAATGTGTACACGTGAGTTAGTGCTACTATAGAAACAGATAACTGTTTTTAAGAAGCTAAACATTATAGTGGTGCTTACAAATTGTTGTAGAATTGGTTGTTGTGTGGAGTTAATTTCTCCCTTCACTCATGTGACTGATTAGATCACCGTCTTAAAACGGATACGTTCTAAGTGGTGAACGTCAATTATTAATAGCTATTATTAATAGTAGATTTTTTTTCTCCTACTCAGTGTGATCGAGATGAGGTTACCTGTCCTTGAACTGTATACGGTTCAGGCGGCCAACTCAAAGCTCATTATTAATATAAGGCGCTAGGTGTGATCGATTGAAGATCCACCGTCTTAGAAAAGAATAGTTTTAAAGCAAAGCACTACTTTAAGCTCATATACCATAATGATAAACGTCTAGATTCGCATTGTTTCACATATAATTGCTCTTGTTTAATAAAAAACCTCATATAATATATAATTATATAGTATAGGATTATATATATTATATATATATATAGTAATATATATATATTAATATATAATATATATATAAATAAGTATATATATATGCTATGTGTGTGGTGTGTGGTGTGTGTTTGTTGTGTGTGTTGTGTGTGTGTGTGTGGTGTGGGTGTGTGTTGTGTGTGTGTGTGTTGTGTGTGTGTGGTGTGGTGTGCTTTGTGTGTGTGTTGTGTTGTGTGTGTGGTGTGTGTGTGTGTGTGTGTGTGTGTGTGTGTTGTGTAGTGTGGTGTGTTGTGTTGTGTGTGTGTGTGTGTGGTGTTGTGTGTGTGGTGTGTGTGTGTGTGTGTGTTGTGTGTGTGTGTGTGGTGTGTGTGTGTGGTTGTGTTGTGTGTGTGTGTGTGTGTGTTGTGTGTGTGTGTGTGTGTGTGTTGGTGTGTGTGGTCTGGATGTGGTTGTGTGTGTGTGTGTGGTGTGTGTGTGTGGTGTGTGTGTGTGTGTGTGTGTGTGTTGAATACTTTGATAAAACAACTGCGTTTTTTTTTTAAGTGTAAAATAAAAAGCAATCTAAAAATTTAAATATTTTTTTCAATTTTTATTTTTGTATTCCTAAGTCATAAATAAAACGAAAAATAAGAAAAAATGTTTTTATGCAAATGTTAAATTTCATAAAAAGAATTAAAAGAATAATTTTATTCAACGTTTTCGTTTCATTTTTATGGGTAACTTTTGAAGATTTTAAAAACCTTTTTAAAAAGAGAAATTGGAGAGGTCTCTTACGGTGTTTGTTGTTGGTGTCGTTCCCGCGAAATTTAAGTTTCAATTAATTTGACCTTTGAGAAAATATTAGAGCGAGATTTTAGCTTTGCGAAACTTATTAAGTATTTTCTTCATTTTCGTGGCGAAGCAAATACTCATTGCATCATCCCTTAAGCCCGCTCACGCGCACGCATACACACACACACTCATATATATATTATATATATATATATATATAATAATATATATATATATATTATATTATATATATGATATAATAACTATATATATTATATTTATATATATATATATATAATATATGCCGTTTACGATACTGGGAGTACTTTACGCCAACTCAACGTAAGAGTGGATGAGCACAGAGGTGTTTTCCACACCCACCAACCTTATTACTCAATTCCCCTTCACGACCTCGCTGATAGATACCGTGACACAGACTCACACGCAACACCAATTCCTTCATATCCCAGATATTTCATAGTACCCAAACAAAATCAGCCAAACCAACAACTAAAATATTTTAGAATCTTTACATATTGCGGACATCAAACCCTCAACAACGATAGTGGCCCGTTTTAACTACTTAAGCTTTGTTGTCCCTTGTTACTTCGTACCAATGATCCTGTAAAAAAATATTTATGTTAAAATAATTATCGAGTTTTAATACTATTTCATGTGACTTACTTTCCTTATCCTACTTTAATACTAGTTTAAAGATAGCTATTAATTATAAGAAATTTTTTGAAAAAAGTTAACCCCTCATATAATTAATAAATACCACGTATTCATTTTGATTAAGTATGGTCTATGATTTAATAGCTGGCCATTCGATTGTTTTTTGATGTTTCTAATTTCTGTTAATTTTACTTTTTGTTTTTTGTAAACATTCTGGTGTATCTTAATTTAAACATAAGGTAATGCTATTTTTTGAATTAACTGCTTCAATGTTGTTAGTTTTATAACCGCTAGATTATTTCAATTATTTGTACTAGTTATTGTTTTAATTGCTTATAAGGTAGATTCATGAATGGAATAAGTGTAAGTACCGAAGCGTCGTTATTCTTGTTAATAAAGTATGTATCATGCTGGTGTGTAAGAAAATCGTGGTGTTCATTTTTGTTAAATTTATGCGTTCCCAGGAAAAAAAGTTGGATCAATATAAATTATATACTAATATATATAATATATATAAATTATGATATTATAATATATATATTAGGTTGGATATATATATATATTTATTATATTATATATATTATATATTATATATATATATAATATATATATTATATATTATAAGTATATATATATATTGAGTTATTGATGGATATTGTTTTATATAATGTCATAACAAAGAACATATAATGGGAAGGTAAAGAATACTGGCCTTCTCCTGCGATGAAACCACCGCGTTGTTGCGAAAATGGGACAATATACCCGAATGCTTTACCACTGAGCTATCCCCAACCCATAAAAGTTGGGTTTGAGAACAGTTTTTTAAAGCAACCGAGTTCCTTTCAAGCGACATCACCAGTTCCAGCCTGTCCTATCCCTTCTCTTTCTTAATAATTTGTAGATGTTAATTGTTATGCATAACTACCAATCTATTATAACGTCTTAAACAAAGAGACATATAATGGGAAGTAAAAGAATTACTGCTTTCCGGGATTGAAACCACTGTTCTGGGAACCCAAAACTTTTTGGGTTGGGGAGAGCTCAGTGGTAAAAGCATCGGGTATATTGTCCTCATTCTCAACACTGCGGTGGTTCAATCTCCCGGAGAAGGGTAATTCTTTAACCTTCCCATTATATGTTCTTTGTTTAAGATATATATATATATATATATTATATATATATAATTTTATATATATATATATAATATATATATATATATATATATTATATTATATAATTATAATATATATATATATAGTATATGGATAATGTGTGTGTGTGAAGAAGATATTTAAGATAAAAATACGTGCAAGGTAAAATTGAATAAAATTTTAAAAACTTAATGAAAGTATTCGTGACAAATTTGCCTATTGGTTAATTTAATTAATCCGAATAATATCCAGTAAGTCTCTATCTTGCCGACACCATTAGAAATATTTCTCCTTCAGAAATGAAGTAAACTAAGCCACTAAAGTACCCACTTCACCGAGTGTTTCATCGAAAAATAATTTAGGTGGAAAATTTATTTATGTGAAGGTGTAATCAAAGTTTAGTGAATTTCAGTTATTGAGGATAATTTTTTTTAACTTGAAGTGAGAGAGAAGATATATCACATTTTTGCCATTTATATGTATTTTTACATCATACATATTTTGATTTAAAGAACCATTGAAACACCCCCACCTTCTCACATGGTGTCAATAATTAATTACTTCCATCTGTTATTTATTAGCCTAAATAGCATTGAGTTAAACATAAATATATGTGTCATTGCGTCAAACTGGTTTAAAAAACGAGCCTCTGACCAGTTAGAGTAAAAAGAGTTTGAGAATCTTTTCACTTCTTTGAAAAGTAAATGTGTTATTATAAAATTTTATTTCGGAGACTCTTCACAAAAATTTCTTCGTACATTTTTCCTAATTTATTTTATTTTCCTTTTAGAATTTTATGGCGGGAAAATTTTCTCTCCTTACATTTATCTTAACTTATTCGACTTACTCAAATGTCATCACTAAAAAGCAATCAAGTAATTAAACATAAATAAAAACCCACAGTAAAAAAAAAACAAAACCTATTATATGTTTTCCGTATACAATCTTACCCTATCATAGACTTAAAATTAAGATCCCGTTTACTTGTCAATAGGGGATGAATTAGTATAGGAGTCTGGGTTCTGTAAGATAGAGATAATGAAAGTCAAAACTTGAATATATGTCTACTATTTGTTGTTAAAATAAATAAGACAAATATGAATTTTAATAATGTGGCAAAAATGAGAATAGTTAGTGCTAATCTTCATATGTTATAATATGATTTTGTATTTATTTGCTTATTATATTTAAAAAAAAAAAACCACAAAACATAAAATATCTTTATTAATGTTGGATCATAAAGGTTTTAAAATTCCCCAAATTAATTTTCCACCAGTTAAAACACACTATCAGCATGAGTGTCTTAAAATACACTACATTATTATCGATTAAACATACATGTCCGACAAAAAGACAAAATTATTTAAAACTCGCTTATTAAGTATAACACCACCTAATAAGCATAGGCTCCCTTAGTTATAAAATATTCTCATGTTAAAATCAAAGAAATCAACTGTAATACCTATCCCTCTCCGACCTCATTGTGATCTTGATGATCCCTTATCCTTTCCTAAACATAGTTGGATAATACTATAATCACTTATTATATATCATCTTGCAAAATTTTAGAAAAGCTAGAGATTGCTATTTGAAAAGGTCATATTACTCATTTATATATTTTAATTATAGAAATAATTTTTCAACATACCATTAAAGGCATATCGTCTTTAGAAAGTCCAATTCATTCGATATATAGATGAAATCTTGTATGTTTTATCGAAAAGCGTTTTAAGTAAATTAATTTTATAAACATGCGGGTCAAATAAACTGAATTTAGTTGTTAATCCTGTGAATATTGGTTTCCTATAAGCGCTTGTTTGAAACTTGTTGCTATCCTTATATATTTTAACATCAAGAAATGCCAAGGAGTCTCCTTCTTCAATATCCACTGTGAATTTAATATTGTGGTGTTTAGAATTATAATTATTAATAGTTTTGTAAAACTATTATTACATCACATAAAGACCAGGTAGTTTTTTTTTTTTTTAAGATTCTGTAAAATTTTCAGATTATAAAATATGACGGTGCCGGACATTTGATCGAGCCTGCCTATGCACCATTTTCAATGGCAACTTTTCAAAAAATAGTTTCCATAGGCCCTTTATTCTGGGGAGGCAATCCAAAAGACCATTCCACAGCTCAGGTTGATTCTTGGAGGAGAATTTTAGAGTTTATTAAAAGGGTTTTAGTTTAGTGTATATAATATAATGTAATCACTATTTTATTTCAAGTAGTAGGAAAATGAATGTATATATAAATAAATTATATTACAATATATATGAATATTATTTTATTATGTATATAAATTATCTAGCATTTTAATATTGATATAAATATAGTAATATATATATCTATATAAATATATATATATAATATTTAAATATAGTATTATATAATATTATAATATATTATATAATATATACATATATAAAATATATTATATACTATATAAGACGGGTTAATCACTTATGATTATATTTAGTAATAATTTATGATTATAGTGCATATTTTCTAGATATCCAATCCGAAAATCTATTGGCATGTTATATGAAAGTTGAAATGTTATATTAATTGTATGCAGTTAAAAACCTAGGTTGGTTACGGTCTTTTCTTCCTTTCCCATTATTGTCATTGGTATTGTGATTATTTGGTGTTATTATTTACCTATATTATGACCTCAATTATGTTCATTATTATAATATATAGATGTGTTGTTGAGTTGGATTTATTTATTAATATAAATAATATTATTATTCATATACTAAATATTATTATTTATCATTTTATGAAATGTAATATTATTATAGTTACTACTATTATATAGATTTTAATTAATTTATTTTTATTATGTGATTAGATTGTTTATTTTAATTGGTTTAATATATTATTGTAAGTATTATTTATTATTATTAATTATTTGATTTAATATTAATTATTATTATTAATAAGATATATAAATTATGATATTATTATAAGATTAATGAATATTAATTATTATTATATTTTATTATGCATTATTTATTAGCTTCCTCTTCGCATTATTTATATTCATCTG
>JABUQX010029498.1:0-27500 GCA_015478945.1 Trachelipus rathkii | reverse complement strand
TAATTATTATTATTATTATTACTTATTATCTATTATTATTATTATGTACTTATATTGCTATTATTATTATTATTATTATTATTAGTTATTATTATTACTTATTATTATTTATTATTATTATTATTATGTATTATTTATTATTATTTATTATTATTATTCATTATCATATATTATGTATTAATTATTATTATTATTTATTATTATTTATTATTATTATTATTATATTATTATTATTATTATTATTATTATTATTTATTATTATATTATGTATATTATTATTATTTATTGTTATTATTATTATGTATTAATTCATTATTATAATATTCATTAATTATTATTTATTTATATGATTAGTATTATTATTATTATTATTATTATTATATATTATTATTATTATTTATATTATTTATTATTTTATATATAATTATTTGATATTATTATTATTATTATTATTATTGGAATAGAGAAGAAGGTGTATAACAATTTTTAGCTCAGAAAATGTCCATATTTAATATTGTTAGGGATTCACTCAGCTAGTAATTTTCAGTATACTGAGTTGAATAATTATATATTATAATTATTTTTAAAAAATATATTTATAAATTATTAATTATAATTATTAATTATTATGAATATAATAATAATAATAATAATAATAATATAATAATATATGAAATAATAATAATAATAATTAATTAATAATAATAATAATAATAATAATAATAATAATGTAAATTTTAATTAAAATTATAAAGATATTTTATAATAATAAGATAATAATAATAATATATAATTTATAATTATAATTATTAATATATAATTATACATTATAATTATAAATATAATTAAATTATAATTATTATTTATCTATATATTATTTAATTATATATTTATTCATTATTATTATTGTATTATTAGTTATTATTATATTAATTATTATTATTATTATTATTATTATTAGTTATATCGATTATTATTTGATTATTATTTATTAATTATAATTATAATATATAATATCATAATTATAATTATAATTCATAATTATAAATTTAATGTATAATTAAATTATTAATTATAATTCTAATTATAATTATAATAATTCTTCTTGTTAAAAAAAAAAAATAATTTATTATTATAATTATAATTACTAATTGTTATTCATTTACTATTGAAATATTGTATTATTATATTAGTATTATAATTATTATGATTATTATTATTATTAATTATTATTATTATTATTAGTAGTCCACTGTTCACTGTCTTATAATTGATAATTATAATTATAATATTAATTTATAATTATAATGAAAATTGGAAATTATAATAATTTTAATTTTAATATTTTAATTTTTATTTTATTTTTTATTTTATTATTAATTATTATTATTATTATTATTATTATTATTTTATTATTATTATTATTATTAATTATTATTATTATTATCTTGATATTGATTATTATTATTATAATTATTATATTATTATTGTTTACTCACTACAAGAATGATATTATTATTATTATTATCTTTTTTTTTAGATGTAATAATTTTAATTATATAAATAGAATAAATTTTCAAAATCTACTTAGACTATGAAATAATCCTTAATATTTATTTTTATTTTATTATTTATTATTATTATTTTATTATATATTATATATTATTATTATTATTATTATTATATTATATATTAATTATTATTATTACTTATTATTATTATTATTATTATTATTTATTACATTATTTATTATGTATACTTTATAAAGGGGGGTTTACACACTTTGTAGCTCAAAATTCCATTAATAATATAGTGAATCTTCAGTCTAGCAATTTCAGAACTGAGAGTTTTTTTTTTTTCGTATGGTATTAAAAATTGATACAATTTTGATTCATTAAATTAAATTTTTAGCTCATATTGTATCTTATTTTGCTTATTTGCTTATTTTTGACTGGCTTAAATGTGTGTGTAAGGTTATTTTAGAATTGGTACAATCCCGATACATTTACGTAAGGTATTTAATTTTAAAGTTTTGTAATATTTGTTGGCAGGTAGGCTAGGTCTTTTGGTTATTTCTGTAGTTCTTAAACATTTGATATATTTTAAAGATAGCTGTGGTTCTGTAGCCTAGGCTGCAAGAAAATGGATAGATACTACAAAGAATTTAGACCTAAACGTAGACGATAAGGCCAATCCACACTGTCCCAGTCAAATACACTCGAGTTCGATCAATTCTAGTCATGGTAAAAGTGGTAGAAGCCCGGCATTACCGATTTGGTAATTGTTTGGATTAGGGCATTCCTAGGAAATCGATTTTTTATAAAAAAAAAAAATTTGAGGTAAAAGTAGCGCAGAAGTCTTCAACGCCGATTTTTATAAAAATCACAGGATAAACTCTAAAAAAAATAATGAATAAAAAAAAACGAAAATGACATGCCTTTAGTTAAAAAAGTTACAGCCTTTCAAAGTTGTTAAAACTCCCATAGGCTTTTCTTTTACTCCAACTGACCAGAATGCTATTTTATTGCATGCTATGAATTAGGCTACTGTAGAAATTGCAATTAAAGGGAAGAATATAGCCAACAGAGATCTTAGGAAACTATTTTAAAATTCGATCTTTAAAAAATTTTGCAAAAAAAAAATTTACATATATAAATATAAAAAAAAAAAGGTAACTATCGCAGAGGGGCTTCACCCAGGATTTTTATAAAATTACAAGATATAAATACTCTATAAAAATAATAATGAAGAATATAAAAAAAAACAAACGTGGTGGTCTCTTTAGGAAAAAAAGTTACAGCCTCTCAAAGTTGTTAAAACATAGGATTTTCTTATAACAAAAATTTTTTTTTCTTTTTTTTTTTTAAATCACAGGGTATAGCTATTGTAAATAAAATGATGATGAACAGTTTCTAAAGTAAATTTTCAATAATTTAATGTATGAACTGAGTAAATAAGCTGCAATAATGATTAATAGATATTTTATACGCCAAAAGTAACGAACACGCTGGTCAGGGAAAATCAGGGAAATCAAATTCAAAATTTCAGTGTGAACCCTGTATTGTTAGAATTGCATTATTATTTATTTGTGTGTTTATGACTTACTATATGCCCATGATTTTCAGGGGGGGGAAATCTAAAAAGGTATTAGGAAAAGGAGGGAGACACCAGTGTCCCAATTCACCCCTCCTGACGCATCGGATGGGGTGAATTGGGACAGTAAATCTTGTGGGGCTAATGGGGACACTATATATATATAAAAAAAAAAAAATTTTTTTTTTTGCTCATTCAATAGCCATGCGGTAGTACTACATGTTTTATTTAGATTATCTTTAATTTTAGAGTCTATATTTTTATAAAATTATAATGTATTAGGGGAGGAAATTTCCTTAAATAGAATTTCACTTTTGAAAAATGAGTTTTCCTTAACTTTGTTATAAAATGAAAAGTCATGAATGGATTTTAATTATTTTTTCAGTGTATATAGTTGAGTATGTTAACTTTAAACTGGCAAAGTAAATCTTTGTCTAACTTGTTCCTATTCACCCCCACATAAAAATCATGATGGGGTGAATAGGGACATCATTGTTATTCTTATTTTATGTATTATTATTGATATTTTTATTACCTATAGCTAATTTTAATATAATAAACGGTTACCTATATTAAGTAAAAATTAAAAGAATTAAATTTATATGCAAAATATTAATTCCAAGGAGTGTCCCTATTTACCCCCCCGAATAAGGTGAATAGGGACACCACATTTTTATTCTTATTTTAAGTATCCTTATTGACATTTTTAATACTTATGGCTAATTTTAATATAATGAGCAATTACCTAAATTATGTAAAAATTAAAATATTTTAAATTTTTACACAAATATGAATTCCAAGAGATGTCCCTATTTACCCCATATGGTGTCCCTATTCACCCCAGATTATTATTATTATTATTTTTTTTTAAAAAAAATATAAAGTTCAGTAAATTTGTAAGTAGAGAAAATATGATTTTGTGATTTTGGTTTTATATAAAATACTGCGGTATATACTGTACTGTTATTTTGTCCTTTTTGGATATGATCAAACAAAAAAATTTATATATATCCTAATGTCCCATAAATATTGAAGGGAATATTTGTTCTGTATGTTTTATTCCCTGGTAATTTGAAAGTTTCAAAGAACTGTTTGTCAGGAATAAAGCTAATAAAATGTAAATATGGTAGTTATGTCCTTCAAATTTTCCAGTTTGTACTACTATTTTTTTTGTTACTATTGCTATAATAATTTCCATTACCACTAGAGTAAATTTTTTTTTGCTAACCTAATTACCAATTAAATTCAAGTTTAAACATTTATCAAAATTTAAAGGATTTTATTAGTTTTCCCATTTTCATTATTTTTCTTAGAAATGGTTAGGGGGACGAGAAGAGGTATGCCACCAAGGCTCTATGGCACCAGGGCATTTTTGGCCCCAAGTTAAACAATTTGTCCCTCGTTACCTTTGATATGGTTCTATGTGAATCTGCGTTTCTTCTATCAAACGGCAATCGATGAAACAAATTTTACTCAGGTAAGCCCTTTGATTGATCTGTTTTATACCGTATTTGAACTTAATTGTAGATATTCATTTTAAAATTTCAAAATAATAATTATAATGCCAAAATTGTCCACCCATTTTCTTAGTATGAAATGGTTTTCTAATGAATCTTTTTTTTTTTTTTTTTTTATACCCGCATATTAATCATTGTCAACCCAATATAATTTCATAATTCTTCTCTTACTTTTTATTGTACTACATTTCAGATCTTATTTCTGAATTACTTTTAACATAATATAATGAACAACTACCAACCAGAGTTGAAGTCTTAGCTTTTTGGGGTGGCATGAAGCAAATACTCATAAAGTATATATATTATTATTATTATTATTATTATTGTTATTATTCTTATTATTACTTTAGACTTACCATATATTTCTTTACCATTTCTTGAAGATATTTTCTCCTCATTGATTTCCAAAGATCATTTTCATGTAACCTGTTCTATTAAAAACTTAGACCCCTTCTATTAGTCAAAAATTCTTGCCAGATTTACCTATCATCTTTCACTGCAGAATCACTTCTGTTGTATTCTCAGTTTTGTAAATAGGCACTTTTTTTTCTTCTAGATCTAGACCTAGCGTAGCTACTAGTAAGTAATACATGTTAGTGATCTTCATTCTAATAAGTTCCTTTAATAGGTTTCACTTTCCATTTATATATTTGTTTTAAAAGTAAATTCTTATCCTAATTTTAACATTCTTTTTAGTAGGTTACATTTTTCTTTTATTTATTATTATTGTCATTATTATTATTATTATTATTATTATTATTATTATTATTATTATTATTATTTAAAATTAAACAGTATAAAGGGTGTTCTTGTTATTCATTATGCTTTACACAATTTTGTATACCGGTAGTTGGTTTTATTTGTTTCTATTATAATAAACATGAAAATTGTATATTTTCTTGTGTTTTGTATACTATGAACCATTTCACTTACAATCTTGAAAAATAAATGAACAAATCATATTTACTAAATAAATGAGTTATAAATATAGTTTTAATATGAACAGTATGGTAGATGAGGATTATTATCAACATACCATAAAAAAAATGTTCCTTGTACAACCTATAAGTAAGGGTCATTTTTAAATTTTTGTGCGTGTGGAGGTTATCAAATTCGTCTGTTATACCATTCAGTTATGTGCATTAGATTTCTAATAATTTTTAGATATTCTATGTATTCTACCAATGACTTATTTTTTAGATTTTGAAATAGTTTATATAATGTTTTTAAATTATTTTTCAAGGCCCTATTGAAACGAAATGCAGACCTCTCTCCAACACCGGCAGAGCAAGCTGCTGTTCTTAATCTGGTCACAAAAATTCAGTCAGTTATGGATAACTTAATTGTTGATCCTGGCAATTTTGATGCATGTGTAAGTATACGTTTTCTATTTGTTAAATTTTGCATGATATAGGCTATATATATTGTCGCGAATCTAACAGCACAACTTCGCAACTGCCGCAACCCACACTACAGGTTCTTACCTCAAAAGGAGGCAACCAGAGTTCTATTCCGAAACCCTCAAACGTCTGCTTCGCCTCCTCTATAAAATAATAACACACCTGGAGGGGGACTTTTTTTTATGACCTAGGTCTCTCTACTACTTTATTTAGGGAGACCTCTGAAAATAAGGGCAAGAAAAAAGAGCATTAGACAATTTTATCAACACACTCACACATATAAAAACATAAATAAATAAAACAAACAAATAAATAATGACTCATAATCAGGAGCTTTGGCAAAACCCACTTTTTTGAAAGTCAGTAAGTCTGGGGGCTGGTTTTTTCATCTAAAAACCCGAAAAACCCGGGGAAAATTGGGTTTTTTCATTTTTCCTTTCCTTTTCAGCAATAACTGCAATTTCATATTAATTTAGTTTGTTTTCAATTTTGTTAAGTTATTACAAGTTTGATTATAACAGTAATGCCAAAGACTCTTGGATCCAGAAGAAAACTAGGAAATGAATGGACTGAGGTTCTGAATGTCTAAGGCACCAGCAAAGTAAAATGTAAATATTACAGTGATACAATTAGCAATAAAATTGAAAGAATAAAAGTGCATCGGAAAAAATCTTGTAAGCGCTTGTCATATTCTGGCAAATCTAGTGAATCAAGTGCTAATACAACCGTTGAAAGTATGGATCTTACAGATGTAGAAGAAAGGGATTCATCTAATTTTCAATGGCTGCAAGACATTCAACAATGAAAACATGGTTATCTGTATCTGACACATCAAAAACTCAAAAGAATTTGTCTAAATATACCATTAAAATGACAACTGCACAAAAAGAATTTCTTGACCAAAAAATATCAGTTTTTTTTATGCTAACAACGTCTCATTTTTAAGTGTTGAATTGAAGTACTTTGTTGAAATGATACAAACCTTAAGACCTGGTTACTCCTCACCATCTCGAAGAAATCTAGCAGGTCCACTTTTGGACACGGCTCATATATATATATATATATATATATATATACTTTCAACAAATGAATTAAAATGAGCTTATAAATATATATATATATATATATATATATATAGAGTAGTTATATATATATATATATATATATATATATAATATATATATATATATATATATATATATATATATATATATATATATATAGGTACATATATATATATAATATATATATATATATATATATATATATAGTTATATATAGTTATATTATATATATATATATATATATATATATATATATATATATATATATATATATATATATATATATATAATATATATATATATATATATATATATATATATATATATATACTGTATATTAATGTGTGTTGTTACATTTGATATATATATATATATATATATATTTTATTTATGTTATTATTATTAAGAATAGTTATATTTATATTTATATAGTTTTATATGTTAATGTTATCCTTTATATATACATATCAGTTATATATATATATATATATATATATATATATATATATATATTTTTTCAACAAATGAATTAAAATGAGCTTATAAATATTTCACTAAGTAAAAGAGTATAACTTCTAATATTTTCATTTTTGTTTTACTATTTTTACATGCAATTATTCTGAAAAAAAAAATTGAAAAAACCCAAGTGGGCAAAATAGTGGTTTTTTTCAAGTGGATTTTTTTGAAAAAATATTTGAAATTTATATATATATATATATATATATATATATATATATATATATATATATATATATATATATATATATATATATATATATATATATATATATATATATACCGTATATATATATATATATATATATATATATATATATATATATAATATAAATATATATATATATATATATATATATATATATATATATATATATATATATATATATATATATATATATATATATATATATTTCTTTCAACAAATGAATTAAAATGAGTTTATAAACATTTCACTAAGTAAAAGAGTATAATTTCTAATATTTTCATTTTTGTTTTACTATTTTTACATGCAATTATTCTGAAAAAAATTTGAAAAAACCCAAGTGGGCAAAATAGCGGGTTTTTTCAAGTGGGCTTTTTTGAAAAAACCTTTGCTGTCGGGAATCACTCATGCCAACCCTACCATAATACATCCTAAAGGAATGCTAC
Organism: Trachelipus rathkii; assembly: GCA_015478945.1. NCBI lineage: Eukaryota > Metazoa > Arthropoda > Malacostraca > Isopoda > Trachelipodidae > Trachelipus > Trachelipus rathkii. Next base: position 19,259 of record JABUQX010029498.1, on the reverse strand, counting down.
AATTCTTACAATATATATATATATATATATATAAAGAGAGAGTATATATATATATATATATATATATATATATATATATATATATATATATATATATATATAAGGTTGTTGCTATATATAAATATATGGAAGAGAGTGGAGGGGCCCTTATTATTATATGTGGATGTTTAGTTTTGTGTGGTGAATCTGAAGAGATTTTGGGAGGATTGGTAGAGGGGTTGGAAAATAAATGAAAGTAAGAGTACGGTTATGGTAGTGAGTGCAGAGAGTCTACAGTGTGAAATCATGTTAGATGGTGAGCAACTGGAACAAGTATATCAGTTTAAATATTTAGGATGTATGTTAGATGAAAATGGAACGGATGATACAGAATGTAGTAGGAGGATGGCTGGTGCAATTAAATCCTTGGTGGATGAAAAGGAACTAAGTCTTAGTTGCGCTAGGGTTTTGCATAAAATTATGTTGTTACCTGTGTTAATGTATAATAGTGAAACTGGTATGGAATAAGAGGTTAAGATCTAAGGTACAGTGTGTTCAGATAGACAATCTTAGGGGCATGTTAGGTGTGAGAAGAATTGATAAAATGAGAAATGAACGCATTGGGGAATTGTATGGTGTGAAGAAAAGAGTAAATGAGAGTACATTAAGATAGTTTGGTTATATGGAAAGGATGGATGATAGGCTGTTGGTTAAGTGGATGTATAGTGGTGAGTTTGCTGGTAATTGACCAGCTGGGAGATGGAAGAAAAAGTGTATTGAGTCAGTAAAGGAATTCCTGAAGGAGAGAAATGTGAGTGGCAGAGGCGAGAAAAAGGTAAATAATAGGAGTGAATGGTGTGGTTCTGTGAGGGGGTACGGTTGTGGGGATGAACCCTACATTGACGAGATGCCACAGTGAGGATCTGTCACAATCTCGTGAAACCTGAGAGTGAATTTTTCAAACTGAGTTGATTTCTCGCTTAAGGTTATAAAGGGGATGTTAAGTGTGGGGCTTTCTTTTCGACTTGTCATATTCTTCTACTACTTTTCTGTTTTGGTGTATGATATGCACCTCACCCCAATCTGGGGATAGGATATTCTTTCTTTCTTTCTTTATCTTCCTTCTATTTTCCCAAGAATGGGAGTAAGGTGCGTAAAGAGCATCGGAAAGAAAAGCAGTAGAAGTACATGACATGAAGTCGAAAAAAAAGCCCAGCCTTACCGCCCCCTCAGTACCATTAATTAGTGAGAACTCATCGCAGTCAGAAAATCCACCCTAAAGCTTCATGGGACAGCGATGGACCCTCACTATGGTAGATCATCAAGGTAAGGGTTCATCCCTTGGCCCAGGTGGGCCACAACCATACCCCCTCACAATCCCCCGCCATTCACTCCTGTTATACACCTTCTCGCCTCTACCAAACTCACATTTCTCTCCTTCAAACATTCGCTTACTAACTCAATCCACTTTTTCTTCGGTCTCCCAGCCGGTCGGTTCCCAACACACTCGCCACTATACATCCGCTTAACCAACCGACTGTCATTCATCCTTTCCATATGACCAAACCATCTCAACATACTTTCATTTATTCTCTCATTTACCCCTTTCTTCACACCACACCACTCTCTAATACGTTCATTCCTCACTTTATCAATTCTTCTCACACCTAGCACACCCCTAAGATTGTCCATCTGAACACATTGAACTTTAGATCTATACTTCTTATTCCAGACCATAGTCTCACTACTATACAATAACACAGGTAACAAACAACATACCCTCATGTAAGACCCTAGCCCACTCAAGACTTAATAGTCCCTTTACATTCACAACGATGAATTGCACCAGCCACCTTCCTGCTATTCACAACTTTCCTACTACACTCTGCATCATCCGTTCCCTTCTCATCCAACATATACCCTAAATATTTAAACTCAGACACTTGTTCCAGCTGCTCACCATCTAACATAACTTCACACTGAGGAGTGTCCTCACTCACAACCATGACCTTACTCTTATCTACGTTTACTTTCAAGCCCCTCCTTTTACACACCCTGCCAAATCTCTCTACCAATCCTCTCAAACTCTCTCTTCAGATTCTGCCACACAGAATCAAATCATCCGCATAAGGTAGGGCAATCTCCACTCATCTGTATTCTCCATCATTCTAACACCATTTCCTGCCACCCTCACCTCTAATTCTTTCATAACCCCATCCATATTCAAATTGAATAACCAAGGAGACATAACGCAACCCTGTCTTACTCCGCTATTAATCCTAAACCAATCACCATTGACACCATTTATTCTTACACACGCTTCACTATCGTCATACATACTTTTGATTCCATTCAGAAGCCTACCACCAACACCATATATCACTAACACCTGCCATAAACCTTCCCTATTAACTCTATCATACGCCTGTTGTAAATCCATAAAACCTAAATACAATTTATTCTTCTTCTCCCTCATTTTCTCAATCATTTGTTTCAATGTAAAGATTTGATCCACACATTCTCTGCCACTCCTAAACGCACCTTGTTCTTCTCACCAATCAGTCCTTTCACGCCTCCGACGCACTCTTTTTCTCGACCAAAATACCAGCATATACCTTCCCTACAACACTCAATAAACTTATTCCCCTATAATTTCTACAGTTCCCCTTATCTCCCTTACCCTTATATAAGGGTACTATTACCGCTCTCCTCCAACCTCCTTTGAACTATACCCTCTATAGATATATATATATATATATATATATATATATATATATATATATATATATATATATATATATATATATATATATATATATATATATATATATTATATAATCATTATCAATCCATCCCCAGATTGGGGTGAGGTGCGAGTCATACACCGAAACAAAATAGTAGTAGAACATGAGGTCAAAAAAGGCCCCCCTTTACCATCTCCCTTGCATATTTATATATATATATAAACAGAAATTTATATAGTATATATATATATATATATATATATATATATATATATATATATATATATATATATATATATATATATATATATATATATATATATATATATATACAGCAAATTGAAGAGGTCTGGTCAAGTTGGGTCATATAAGAAAGGAACCATGATGACTGGCCATAATGTAGCTGACATTGTAGTTATTTTAAAGACCTTACCTACGAAAGAGGCTGTAGATGCTCTGGGCAAAAAGGTCTGTGAAGATTTAAGGCAGCAAGAACCTCAGAAGGTGAGTTATTCTTTTAGGACCTAACTTTATGTTATTTTCAAAATTTTGTTAGTTTTTCATATGTATAAAATTGTTTAATTGGGTTTATACTAGAAGGTGCACTATAAGGAATTAGACCTATTAACGATTAATCGCTTATTGGTAATCGGCTCTATTATAATATATAATATATAAATATTATATATAATATATATATATATATATATTTATATATATTACTATATATATATATATATATATTATATATATATATATATACTATATATATATAAATATATATATATATATATATATATATATATATATATATATATATATATATATATATATATATATATATTATATTTTTTTTTTTTTTATAATATTTTTATTTTAAAATATTATTATTACATTATATAAAATTAAAATATTACAAATAATCCAGAAAATATAAAAACAAGCAGTATTCCTACCAGTTTTTGCTGGGATTATTTTGATGTTCATCCTATGGATAAAAGTAAATGCATATGTAAGCTATGTAAAAACACCATATCAAGAGGTGGCAAATCAGGAAAAACTTTTACGACAACAAATATGTTGAACCACCTTAAGAAAATTCATCCAGAAGAAGCAAAAGCTGAAAAGGAAATATGATTGCTCAAAGCCAGGTACTTCAGGAACAAGTTCTAATGAAGATCAAGATGCTGCATTCCAATCGTCATCGTATGTCGATCGGCAATTTTGTGGTTTAATTGAAAATAAAAATATCAGAATTTTGGATAATATTAAACTTAATAGTATATATATATATTATAGTATATATATAGTTAGATACATATCTAAATATATATATAATATATATATATGTTTCTATATTAATTTTAAATATATATATAAATAGTATATTATATTATATATATATCCCTAGTATTTGGGGGAGAAAAAATTGCCGACAGCGTATGTCCTGCATGTCGTAGAAGGCAACTAAGTGATGGGGGTAGTTGGTTGGCTGCCCACCAATTCTTATCTTTTGCCAGGAATTGCTAAATTTTGCTCTATGAAAGGTTGTGATATTTTTCTGCCGTAAGTCTCGCGCCAGTCTATTTTCGGCGAAAATGTAATGAATCGTTGGAACATGGAATGTCAGAGCATTAAATAAATGTTGCAGGATAAGAGGAGTAGAGTTGATGGATGCTATTTAGAACAAGGGTCAAATTTTATATTGGCTAGACTGTGACATGAAACAAAGATGGAAGGAAACGATGAAAATGAGTAGGAATGGTGTGGTGTAAAATGTGTTTGTGCTGGTGTGGAAAGAATTGAGAGGGGGAGAGAAGATTTCCAATTCTGATGAGTGACTTGTGGTAAAGAATGAAGCAATGGTAGATTTTTTAACTTCTCTCAGATTCTAAAGCTCTTCACTAAACCCTGTGATCATGGTCTGGAAAGGAGTGTGAGTTGCTAGGAATTATCTAAATGGTTAAAAAATTTAAGTTCTCTGCAGTAAGAGGAGAGCAGTATGTGTGCATGCGTTTGCGACATATGGTCCATCTGTGAGTAATTTTGAAGAGTGCAATTTTCTGGGATAATCGATTTGTCGTTATGAGGAGGCTTCAGATAATAACTGAATGATGTTTTGGACTGGGCGTGTGTAGATTGGGATAATTTTAGTTCATTTGTATAACTCATATCTTGACCCAGCCTAGGAATTTTTTTTCTCTACATTCTATATGTGCGCACCGCAAACTCAAACCAGCAGAGCCTTTCATTTAAGAACGCGGGGCGGTATTACGAAAATTTTGTGTAAGTCTTGAGGTACGCCTCAAAAGTTCTACTCCTTTCTTTAAAGCGCAAATTACGCCAGATAAGCACAGACGAGGGTAAGGCGTTAAATGGAGGGAGATTTAAATACAGGCAGGAAAACATAACAGAAGATGGTAATGAGAATTCACCAAGAAACAAGAGAAAGAGAAGTGGCGGAAAGAAGGAACAGCTCACACCATTCCAGTGCGAAATAAAATAGCCCTGGATTACCAAATAATCAACACTAAGATTGACAGACCTACTTCCTTGTGTTACGAGGGCGTTCTAGAAAAAGAGTAAAAAAAATGGTGGTACAAATAAAATAAATGTTTATATCACCACTGTCACGAGAGCAAAGCAAACTATGCTCTATGAGAAAAAAAAAAAAATTTGCGTGTATAGTTAGTGATCGATTATGTGATTATAAATAAAAAACACAAATGAACAAACACACACGAAAACAGAAATTATCATATAAGAAACCCAACTTTTGGACCTATTGACTACGAACAAACAATATCCAAAAAACAGTCCACGCGGGAAACCCAGCAGCCTCACTTCCCCCCCAGATATAAGAGCAGTACTCTACCATACAAGGGCGGAGAGACCCTTGTAACTAGAAAGGAACGGGAAAAAAAAAGAATTTTTCTCGACAGGATCTAAAAACCAGTAACTCCAGTTCTTTTGATTCCGCTCATTTAGCATCTTCCTAGCTATACCATATAGTTGATGACGGTCTTCAAGACGAATTTTTTTTTGTTTATGTGATTAAGCGGCACAAAGGATGTTTTAATTCCGTGTGAACAGGAGAGAGACGAGAGACCGTATTCGAAGACGATAGGAAAAAGTCTTAGAATGCGGTTTTCAGAGTAAAGATTTGCAGCAGTGAAGTTGTTGGTTTATTTAAAGAATTTGAATTTCACAAGTTGAGAGACCCCACCGGAAAATTCTATCCAGATCAGGGAGAAATAGAATAGGAAAGATTAAGCCGAGACCGGCAATTCTGAAGTTTAATAGAGGGAGACAGAATTTGATATGAGTTTGAGAAGAAGGGTCGAGTCATCGTGAGTCATAATGAGTTGATAGAATTAAGAGGTGCAGGTAGAAGATCATTAATGAAAAACTTAGGAATAAAGTAGGAAATAAAGACATACCCTGAAGAACACCAACTATTTGACAGAAAAGAAGAATCGCTTCCCACAGTCAACGTACAGCGACATGTGAGCGATTTGAAAGAAGAAGCTAGACATAAATTAGAAAGAGAGAAGAGGAAACCCAAGAGGGAGCTTTGGTTTGTAGAGCTATTGACGCGCTGCCATACTCGGCGTCAAATTCTTGGATTTATGCTCAGCGCGCCCACGCACGCCAAGTCTCCCCGTAGTTCTCTAAGAGCTTAAAAAACCTTATAAATCGGTGTAGATAGGAAAGTATTATCGCCCAGAAGAACCTCGAGGCGAACCCGAAAGAGCCGTATCTAGGCTATTACGGAAAGAAAGGATAAGAGTTTCCCAGATAATCTAAGAAGTGAGAGCTGAGAAGAAGGGTTTCAAAGATCTAGATAGAATTACAGTTGAGAGGAGCTAGCGCAGATAGTTAAGAAGGTAATTCAAAGCGGTACTTCCTTTTTCGGAAATAGGTTGGACATGTGCTCGAGCCCCAAACCATGAGGGAAAGCTGCTAGTATTTGAAGGGACATAGCGGAGTTTAGTTGAAACGGGGGCGGAGATACCTCGGCAAGCACACTATCCTCAAAAACTGGGAGGAATGCCATCTGGCCACCCGATCTTCCTATCCTTCATAGATTTCAGGGGGGCCTATGACCCAATCAAATGTGTTATCACATGGCAAAGTACATAGGGACACCTGAGAGGATTGAAGCAGGAGAAGAGAAATGCCCAGAATGCGTCTAGGGTTGTGATTAGTGGTGAAAATAGGAGGCTGAAGAGTTATTGGCCTTTCAGTTGGAGAATTAACAACAGAACAATCAGAGGAAAAGGGAAGATTTACAGAAGTTGCTAGAAGGATTGTTTTTGGCAAGAGGCCAGAAGATTTGTCAGTAGGAGACCAAGAAGTAAGCGCACTTTCGTTTGATGAAAGCCCCCTTTGCTCGTCGAAGAGTATCCATCCCTGCAACGATTTCTAGCTAAATGATAAAATTTGGTTGAGAGTGATTGGAGAACGAGAATTTTCCCACCCCCGATACGCCACTTCTCTAGCTCTGAATGGCCATGGAGCAACAAGCACGAGTCTAACTCATGGTTAATGAGAGAGAGAAAGACTTATAATTGAAGAAGGAATGAACCTTGCTAAGTCCCATATCAACGATTACAGCTCCCCCTTATCTTTAAGTATTTATACATCCATCATATTCCTATACTGAGGTTGCCAATTTGCTATCATCTGCAAACTTGGAACCCTTACATTTAAGTTCCCTGGTATAAATATTTATAACATATATTAAAGAACAAGCCACTTGACCTAAGAAATCTTAACGGACCACAAACATGTCTCCTCACTTCCATTAATAAATTTGCGTTCAGATTCATTAATTATTATTATTATTATTAATTCATTATTATTATTATTATTATATTCTTATTATTATTATTATTATTTTTATTATTATTATTAAAATTAGAGACTTAAGGAATCAAAAAATTTTGATCGCTTAAAATAATTTCGGAGGGTTGAACCCCTGATCCCCCTGTCTACAGTGTGTAAGTAATATATATATTTAAATATATAATATATATATATATATATATACTATAGATTATATATATATAATATATATTATATATTTAATTATATATTAATAATATATATTATATATATATATAATATAAATATATATATATATTTATATATATATATATTATAATATATATATAATATATTAGAGATATATATATATATTATTATCAATTAATATTATATTATATATATATATATATTAATATATATAATAATATATATAATATTATAAATATATATATATAATTTATATATCTATATATATATTAATAATATATATATATATATATATATATAATATTCTTTCTTCTCTTTCTATTATCTACCTTTTTTCAATGATTGGGAATAAGGTGCAGCTACAAAGCATTCCGGAAAGATAAAAAGCAATAGAGAGGAATATGCAAATGTCGAAAAGTGCCCAGCCCTTACCGCCCCCTCTGTACCATTAATTGTGAGAACTCGTCACAGACAGGAAATTTATTTCCCCAAAAACCTCCCCCTTAAAATAAAACCTTTTCTCATAGCGGGGAAAACCCCGCGGGGGATAACCAGGGGGGGAATAAAATCGAAAATAAACACCTCCTCCCCCCCCCCCCACCTACGAATTTTTTTTAATGAAAATTTTTTTGTTTTTTTCCCCAAAATGTTTAGAAGGGTTTTTATTTCATCTTGGCCCAGGGGCCACAACCATGCTCCCCATACCATACATAACCCCGCCATTCTCTCCTATCATGCACCGTTTTTCGCGCGCTCTGACCAAATCCATACATTCTCTCCTCAGACATTTCGTTTTCACGACTTCTAATCCGAACTTTCTCTTCGGTTCTCCCAGTACCGGTCGGTTCCAACACACTCTCCACTATACATCCGTTAACCAATTCATTAACTTAATCATTCATCCTTTCCACATGAACCCAACCAATCTCAACATTAATTTCAATTTATTCTCTCAATTTCCCTTTCTTCACACCACACAATAATATGCTAATACGTTCATTCCTCATTTTATCAATTCTTTCTTCCACTACTAGCATGCTCCCTAATGTCCATCTGAACACAATTGACTTTTAGATCTATACTCTGTATTCCAGACCATAGCTCACTACTATACAATAACACAGATAACAACTTACCCTCATGTAAGACCATAGCGACTCCAAGACTTTAGTCTCCTAATTTAAATTTAATTGGCACTTATCAGCAACCTTCCTGCCATTCAACTTTCCTTTCCTACCACTCTGCATCATCCTTTCCCTTCTCATCCACACTATACCCTAAATATTTAAAACTCAGGACACTTGTTCCAGCCTGACTCACCATCTAACATAACTCACACTTGAGCTGTCCTCACTCACTAAACCCATAACTTATCTCTTATCATACGTTTACTTTCAATACCCTTCTTTTGCATACCCTGCCTAATCTCTCTACCAATCCTCTAAACTCTCTTTACAGATTACGCCACACAGAACCAAAATCAGCCACACTATAATAGAGGGCACCTTCACTCATTCCATCTCCATACATTCTAAAAACACATTTTCCAGCATCCCTACCTCGATTCTTTCATTAACCCATCATTATAACAAATTGAATATACCAAAGAGCATACAAACCCTGTCTCACTCCGCTATTAATTCCTAAACAATCACCATTGACACCAATTTATTCTTACACACGCATCACTATGTTCTACAATTCTTTTGTATTGCATCAAAGAAGCCTACCACCAACCCCATATATCACAAACATATATATATTCTTATAATATATATATATTATATATATATATATATATATATATATATAATAATATTATATATATATATTATATTATTAATAATATATATAAATATTATAATATCATATAGGATATATATAATACTATAATTTAATATATATTTAATTATAATATACTATAATATATAATAATATAATATAATATAAAAATATATATATAATATTATATATATATTACTATATAATATATATTATATTAATATATATATATATAATAATATATATATATATATATATATATATATATATAAATTATATATATTATATATATTATATATATAAAGATAAGAGAGAGAGAAAAAAAAATTTTAAAATATATTTTACAAATAATCGTCATCTTCAAAATTTACTATAATCGTCAAAATTTACTTAATGTCATCGTATCGTCATCGGCAAAATTTCATTAATCGTTCCATGTACTACTACAAACAGGTACTTCAGGAGTGCAAGTTCTAAGGGAAGAATTCAAGTAATGCTGACAATCATGAATAGATTAACCTAAAAACTGTTTCCCTTTCAGCGGGACTGAATAAAAATGAAGTTGAGTGCATCAAATAAAGGCTATGATATATAATTTTGAACTAGGGAAGAGATTAACTAAAGTATTTGGTCAAGTACAACAGTATTAATGGATGCAAACACCGCCGCACTCCTAACTCCCAAACCTTACAGAGCTGCATCTCTAGCTTATTTCGGTAAGTTTACTAAAATAAAGAGTACTCATAAGCAATCGTGGCTTTGCACACCAATTATTTCATATCACAGTACTGAATTATTTCACTGATGGTGAAAAAGGCACCAGTGGAGACTTTATTACCAATGTGACAATTTGTCTTTCAAAACATTATATTATAAGTGCAAAACCTCTGCTCTGTTTAGAGAGTTGAGAGATAGTGAAAAAAGACTTTGTACAAAAGTTATATATAGGTATATATGGTATGAAACCTACAAGGTGAATAGCTGTTGTCGTAAGTTGGTTAACATGCAGTCGTTCTTTTTCCTACCTCCAGAGTATGGAACGTTAAATTAATTGGATGAGACCAGAGGTACAGTGGCAATTAATAAAATAAAAAGGCCAAAAAAAATTTTATGTATGATTTTTTAATAATAAATAAATTACAATATAAAAATAAAAAAGGCAAAAAACCATAAAGCAGCCATTGATAACTTTAAACAAATAGCTTAAATTGGTTTAAATTATTATTGTTACTGTGTCAAAGCTATCTGATGATTAACTTGGCAGTTATGAAATGTCTTAAATTCAGTCTTTTAAAGGGAATAAAGTAATCGGCGGATTAGCCAGCAAAAAAGGCTGTGATTATCTAATTAATCGCTCATAAAAATGACCGTATTTAACCTGACCGATTTAATCAGTGCATCCCTATTTTATACATAAAGGAAAAACATGTAGAATGATAGCTAATTTATTAAATTGTTGAAAGTAAATTAGGAAATATATCCCAATGTAAAAGATTTGTAATTCATCCCTATTTTCATGCTGCTATTCTTAGTTTATTTTGTTATAATTAATAATAATTATGCGCAGGAGGTTGAGTCGCCGCCTCTCATACGAGAGGACGCTGGTTTCACAAATCTCTACCGCGTAGCTCAGTATGGAGTTTTTCCACCTGGGGGCAGAATTAAAACTCGACTGCGAACACGTTGTTGGCGCTGGTTTGGGATCGGCCTTAAAGATCGATTTCCTGTGGTCCCCCCCGTGTTAACCCCCCCTGCTAGGGATAAAGGCCTTTAAAGGTAGTTTTTTTTTTATACTTTCAATAAATTGATTATTAGAATTTTTATAAACATAAAAAAATACCTCTCATCTAAACCGTGCATTTATTCTCACACCTATGCACTGTATAGTGTATAACACTGGAGTGAGGGACACAGGAAATCGAATTAATGCCGGCTATCCCAAACCAGCAAATTTTATAATATTTAGACAACTTCTTTTAGTGACTATTATGATATATATAAGAGAAATACGCTAGTACGTAATATTGCACTGATTAATTATATTTATCAACCTTAGCCTTTTTGAAGGAATAAATCAATAAAATTTACTGAAAAAAATTGTAATAAGTATATTGTAAAAAAAAATCAAAAGAATGATTAACTCTTCTAACGATGATTTTATTTATTATTATTATTATTATTATTATTATTTTATTATTATTTATTAGTTATTGGTTTTGACGATGCTGCCAAATGACCGAGGTTTCGAAATTAGCAACAGTGAAGCAACTGTTCGAGTTCTTGTAACAACAATTCATCAAAATCTTCGAAAATTGGATCCAGAATTGCATCTGGATCAGAAGATTTTGCAGTCTCACTTGGCCTCGATCCGTCTTCACGTTGGTTCGATGGAAAATGCTATCACACTAGTTCTACATCTAAAGTTATAATCAGGATATTGAGGAGACTGAGATCTCGTTTTGAGGATTTTAACACTTCACCCTGGATGTTGGATTTGCTGGTAGAAGTTTGAATGGTTACATAAAATAATTTTAGCTGTTTATTGATGATTATATTTTTTTTTCGACTCGTATCATAATATAGCATTAAAAAAAAAAAAAAAAAAAAAGTTATGGAGTATGATGAAAAAGAAACTCATTTTTGGATTCTTCTTCTTCTTTCTTTGTTATTCTTTTTTCATTTTTTTTTTCATTATTTTTTTTCTTTTTTCTCTTTTCTTTTCTTTTCTTCTTTTCTTCGGAAGCTATAATAGATTTTATATGATTTTATTTGGTGGAAATGTATATATATTTTTTCTTTATTAGATAAAGAGGATAACGCTATGAGTATTTGAAATAATATTTCAGTAAGAAAGGTCACAATTTACTATGATTAATTTCAGGCCATTTATGCCATATGTAAATAATCCAAGTAGACAAAGCAGTTACGATATATATCTGAGCTTTAGAAGTGTTGACAACTTCTTGCAGCTTGGAGACTCTTTCTTCCAGGAATCTGTCTAGGTTTTAACCTATTTACTTATATTTATAGTTGAAAGTCACTATTTTTTTTCTTCTTTTTTTTTGTATGAGAGGGGTGCCTCAGAGAGCGCAGACGATAATTAACATTACTTGGATTGACGGTTCAGTTCTTGTCTTGTCCTGTAGGGGATATTTCGGGTGAACTTGCTTAAAGCACGGAGTTATGGGGATGGCAGAGAGCGTCTTTGGGTTAATTGTGAGTGTGGATGTGTTGATGATGTATATATACTATATATCTGTAGGGTGAGAGGTGTTTTGTTTTAATGTTATATTATATAGTAGTTATAATACTGGTTATGAATATTATTCTTTTTTATGGATGCAGGGGTACTGCTGAGAGAGATTTACTCTAATAAAAATTGACAGCCTATCATGCAAGATGGGCTTCTATAGGTACTAGAGATTAATATTAATATGGTCCTGGGGGACCCCATTATATAATTTGTATGTATATGAGAAGTGACGTCCTTGTATGACTAGCTCCACAACCGAGATAGAATTTGCTTATTAATTTTCTTGTCATGATATTTTAATTGTGTGATTTAAATAATTTTGTTATAAAAGGTAACGTGGACTGTATAAATGCTTTGTTACGTCTATTCCTTAAGAGACTGCGGTCTAATGGAGGATCTGAACTTAAAAGCTATGAATGTTAGTTATTTATGTAGTTATAAGTTGTAGAAACTAGTTAGGTATGTTATGTGGGTACTGGATAATGTTATTATGTCTAAATCCTTGTTGTTGAATCTGATAAGGGGGAGGGGTGATTAAAGGGGAGATTCTATTTTGGATTACTCCTTAGAATATTGAAGAGAGAGAGAGAGTGATATAGGCCTATAAGAGGCTGGGTTGTTTGTTTGTTTTGTGGTAGGATTTCGTGTGTGGCGGTGCTGTTAGTTTCCAGATATGGAGGTGGATTATAGATGTTTGTTTGTCATAATACATCGAATATCTGATGATCTAGAGATAACCGAAGATGGTACTATGGTTCCCAGATGTTTGAGATGATATTGATATTTTTGTATCCTAGGTCCGTCTGCCAGTGTGTATAATGTTTCATGAGGATTGTTGATGGATTATGTCGTTGAGTATTTCTAAGGGATAAGTGACTTCTTCGTTCTTTAATCTTTTTAGACGTTTAATTAATTGTTTATTGTGGGTTTATGGCTGGTTTTAGAATAGCGTGACAATATATATTACATTGATTTTTTGGGGGCTTGGCTTGGATTTTTTATATTTTGTTTACAAATGACTTCATGAGCTGGTTGAATTGTATATGCATTTTTTTATATTCAAGATATATTATATGTTTGTATTGGTTATTATCAATCATTATTATAATTATATATTATATATTATATATATATAATAATATATAATATTATATATATATAATATTATAATTATATATTAAATATATTATATATATATAATATATATATATATATATATATAATATATATAATGCTGGTATTTAGTCGATAGTAGGCGTAGTCGAGTGATCTAGAAGGACTGATTTGTGTGAGAACAAGGTGCGTTTAGATGTAGAGAATGTGTGGATAAATTTTATCATTGAAACATATAGATGAGAAGAATAAAAATAAATGTATTTGATTTTTTGGATTTCTGCAACAGCATATTATAGTATTGAGATTAATTAGGGAAGCTCTTGGACAGCGTAGTTTGTAGTTAAATACATGTGTTTTATGGTAGTTCTGATGGAATTCACAAAAAGTACGTTTGCGAATAGGAGCGTATATGTGTATAGAGATTAAATAGTATATATATACTTATTATATATATAATGTGATATATAGGTCTAAAGTAGATGTGGTAATTATTAATTGACGGAGTGAGCAGGGATAATGTGTGTTACTGAGTTTACTCCTTGGTTATTCAATTTGTTAATGTATGTATGGGTTTATGAAAGAATTAGAGATTGGATAATATATATTGTGGCAAGGGGGAAATTAGTGTATAGATAATAGATGGAGAGGAGGGGTGCCCTACCTATATATATGCGGATGTGATTATGGTTTTGTAGGTGGTTGAATCTGAAGTAGTATTGAGAGGATTATATAATATATATTATATAAATATTAATATATATATATTATATATTATATAATATAGTATATAAATATATATATATATTATATATAATTATATATATATATTATATAATTATATATTATATTTACTATATATATATATACTTAATTTATATATATTTATAAATTTAATATTAATTATATATATATATAGTGTGAGTATAGAAGAGAGGAACATAACGATACTCGAGACGATGTGAAAATAATCATCCCATTTTAATGTGTTGACGCCTTTTATTTTTATGTACGTTCATAAATTTCTCACTACACACTCATTACCTCCAAGGCATATACATAATTACTATACCCACCATAATTTATTCACATCAATATATAACATAAGGATTAATAAAATGTACAACACCCCAAACTTTCTAGATAACACCTTACAACATCTACCGTTACTACTCATTATCCATGTGTATGCTAGGAGGAGAAGACTAGTTCCCAATCGTGTATGTCTACTGGCGTGTGTAGAATCGACTAAGGCTAGTTGTAAGTTGGGATATTGGGCATGCTACTTACCATCTTATATTTCTTGCCAGGAATTACTATATGCGGCAACGGAGAAGGTCTTAGACGTCCACGTAAACGACCTATCTAATTTCGGCGAAATTGTATGAATAGTATGGGTACATGGAAAATGTCCAGAGGAATAAATGTTTGAGGAGAAGAGGAGAGAGTGATGGATGTATATTTAGAAAGGGCAAATTGATTTGCTAGCTCCAGTTGACTGAAACAAAGATGAAAGGAAAAGGTGAAATTAAAGTTGGTGTTTATGTGAAATGTTGTGCCGTGCTTGGTATAGTGGAAGAAGAATTCAGAGAGGAAGAGAAAGGTAATTGCCCAATTTTGTAATGTGAGTGAATGACTGTATATTATAATTGTAGTATATTAATGAAGTATGGATATGACTCCCTTGATTAGTGTTGAAGTGCCTAGAATTTAATGGATTTAAATTTAAGATCTCGTAAAGAATACAGCGATCAATGGTAAATGTGTTAGGTTGGTGTAAATAATGGTCGGTTTGGAGGATATCGCTGTTAATTACCTGTGAAAGAACTTGAATTTTGAGAGCATGGAGTACCTGTCAAATATTTTTTGGAATAATCCTGAAAATGAAATTTTTCTGGATGGGATGAGTAGGGAAGGCTATCCATGAATGGAATCAGTTTTTGTGGGACATGTTATTATTATTAATTTATTAGTAATATTATTATTATTATTATTATTATTATTATTATTATTATTATTATTATTATTATTATTATTATTATTATTATTATTATTATTATTATTATTTTTATTTATTAATTATTATTATTATTATTATTATATTGATATTATTCTTCTTCTTCTTCTTCTTCTTCTTCTTCTTCTTCTTCCTTCTTTTTCTTCCGTGATTAAAGTTTTGCTACTTTTAGAGAAAAACTTCTTCTTCTTCTTCTTCTCTTCTTCTTCTTCTCTTCTTTCTTCTTCTTCATCTTCTTCTTCTTTCCTTCTTCTTCTTATATATTATTTATCTTTCTTCTTCTTTCTTTCTTCTTTCTTCTTTCTTCTTCTTCTTCTATTATTATTATTATATTGATTATTATATTTATTATTTATATTATTATTATTTATTATTATTTTATTATTATTATATTATTATTATATTATTATTATTATATTAATTATTATTATTATTATTATTATTATTATTATATTATTTAATTGTACTTGATTTTGGGACAGATGCAAAATTTAGAGCTTGGGCTGAAATTCTTCGGGTACTATAGTGAATGAAAATATCTGAGAAATCTCACACGAGTGTGAGTGACATTAGTTGTCATGAGTTATACATGAAATTTAACATATCCAATATTGACCTGATTTATTCTATAAATTCAGGGGTCTCCAACTTTTTTACCCTAAGGACCACACTGACTCCTCCACTATGTCCCAAGGACCAAGACCTATCCAGCTTATCATATGAAAGTTTGGATTCGGAACGACAAGTGCGATGTGAAAAAGCGAAAATAATGCAACTAGCGTGTTTCGTGAACTATAGTCTTAGTGAAAATACAGCCCTGAACCGACAGACCTCATACGTTGGTTTAATGTGAGTGCTTAATTTAAAATAAAAGTTGTTTTAAAGGTAAACTAGTAGAATCTACTGTGGGGCCGGATTAAATGTGGGATGAAGGCTGTGATCAAAAAAAGGGATGGGTTAATACCAGGTGGTTTTTTGGGTCTGGGCGGCTTCGGCCGTAACTTTACTCGTAAGATCAAACAGTGAAATAAATATTTTCTAAATAAACATAAGTAAGGTGGAAATTTACATGTTTTAACGTATATCTTTAGTTTTTATATTTGATGGTTATAAAATTAATCTGAGAAGTTGTTCACATATACTACGCTTTTTATTTTAAAATAATAATAATGAATAATAATAATAATAATAATAATAATAATAAAATAATATAATAATAATAATAATAAAAATAATGGGATTGTTATGACAATAAAATAATAATAATAATTAATATGTTCGCTTCGTCGGGCATAATTCCTTCTTCTCACTGACAATGAATAATGTGATGAATTTAAGACGGTCAGAACTCATTTCGGGAATTGAGCAATATCACATAATAATTAGTGACAGTCGATTGGCTTAGAAACCCTCGCAAACTTGAATCTGCAATTCGTCCCTATTTAGCTTATATCAATAGGATCGATCTCTGTTTGGGACGTTCCCGTACGTACTTAGTCGTCTCAAAGACATAAATGAAGCCGATAATGGTTGGCCGGTCCCTTCCTCTCGTCTGTCTGAAGGAATCAATGAAGATATATCGCAATGGTGACGGAAAAATAAGGTGTTATTTCGATTTTCCTGAGATAGAGATTACCGACAAAAAGCCCTCCCCGACTTACTGTGGCATGATTGAAATATCTCGCAGTCAACTACCAAGTGGTCTTTAGTATAAATATAGCGACCAACGAGTAATCAATTATAAGTGTAGTATGGACCAGAAAGGTTTGTGTTTAAGACGAGGTAAGGAGTCAATTAATAGAAATTATGGATTATGTAATTAATTCGAACGAGTCTGGGAGAAGTATGATATTGATTTATGTTAGACAGGCATGAAGGAAGGCATTTGGCTGAAGTATGTTCTGGCCGCTTTGGTGATGCTTTAAATGAAGTGCCCAACAAGATTATGGTGAGTGTTTTAAAGGTTATCGGGTAATAAAGTGGAGCGAGTGAATGCGCGGTATATTCCTCTAGGAGTATTGTTGTCCTTAATTGTAAATTTATGTATAGATATGGCTGTGCTCATAATGATATCGTATTGATGAGTAATACGCAACCATCACATAAAGAGTCTGGTGTGAAAAAATAAGTTATAGCTCCGTCGTTTGCATCAACGAACACAAAGGAATATAAATGCTGTCCGAAAGGAGAATAAAAAATTTCATTAAGGATAGAGAGGAAGTATGAGTGTGGCATGATGCTGAAAGATTAATTAAGGATTAAGTAATGTAGAGCGATGACACGCTGCTGTACAACATCACTGGGATTTGTGATGAGTTGGTGAACAAGTTTTAGTGTCTAGTGAAGTAAATGTGTGCTGTGTTAAATTGTACTGATCAATTGTCGGAGAGGTATGGGTGGGATATTAACGAGCACTAACTGTGTAGCATCGTTCGCATACCATTATTGAGCTCAAGTGTGCTGGAGTGCCGGTTAAAGGTTCAGCTCCTGGGGAATAATAGCAATTACCCGGTTAAACGGAGAAAGTCTGTGCTGGAACGCAACGACTTTTGCTTAGAGAAGTCTCGTGTGCTTTGAGGTGCGTACATGAAAAAGCTGTCCAGCTTCATAATAGCGCAATACGCGAGGGTTTAGTCTGTTTAAAAGGGTTAAAGAAAGAAGCCGTGATTGAATTACCCTAAAGAGCAAATGATTTGAAGATTAAAAGAAAGATGTTGGAATTAATATAAGGAGGAAAAAAAGAAATAACCTTAAAAAATGGTTGTAATTGGTACTAAAACGAATAAAGGGAAGAAATAAAGCAACGGGTTAATGAAAGGAAGGTATCGTCGAAAAGTGTGGAGGGGATCTGATAGATGAAGGACCAAGCAACATTTACCGCAAGGGATGAAATTAAGGAAAGCCTCTGTCCCTTGGAACTGAAAACCGGCCAAAATATTGTAGATGAAACAAGAATAAATCTATGATGAATAAGGGGAAGATCTGCTTTGAAAGGTCATTGTTAACAATTCATGGGATGGCTTTGTTACTGGTGAATGAATGGAAGACGTTCCCGTCGTCGTTCGCTCAAAGAGAATGCGAGGTGCGGTTTCCCTTGTCTCTCTGTCGTCGTCGGCGTCGAACACAACCCACTACGGATTCGCCCGAAGGTAGCTATTAGGAGCCCATTGTAGTGGCAGGCGAGTTAGTAATTGCGACGGTGGAACGCCGGGCTGCCGCGCTGAGACTAGGTTAAGTTCGTGGCGGATGCTTCTTGGGTTGTAATAACAAAGTTCCATGATACACCTGTCTGGTCAGTGAACGGCTCTGTTTACCACCTACTGCGAAAAATTAT
>JABUQX010029497.1:32500-38009 GCA_015478945.1 Trachelipus rathkii | reverse complement strand
TAGTGAATATATTTTTAGGTTTTTTATATGATATTTCATAACCTAGGATCCGGTCTCCGGTATCCGACTAATGGTTTGTTGCTAACATTTAAATTGTTGTGTGCGAGCACCTGTTGCTTCTAGATTTATAGTTAAATGTTTTCAGAGCCCTATATATGTGTAGAAAATTAATTTTTCGAAAAATCATACTCTGGTTCTGCGACTCCATCTCCGACTTTGGATTCTGGTCTCCGGACTCCAAATGCTGATCCTGAATAAGTATTATCTGTACTATTGAAAAGGGTTGTTTCTGAGCAAGGTCTTGTACAAGTTATATTTTCTATGCTAGAAAATTTGATTTCTTGAGGGGATTGGTTAATTATGCAGAGTCCGTGCTCCCGAATTCCGTGGATCCGGATCTGGATCCGTTGACCTGCACTAAGGTTTTTGCACTATTTGAAAAATTGTTTAGCACGTCTTGCAAAAAAGAAATTCACCTAAAAAATATTTTTGATAAATAATTCATACCCAGGTTCCCGGCTCTGGTTCCGGTCCGGCTCCGGTTCACCTTCGGCTTGCCGGGATTCTGACAGGTTTTCTGCGGTTGACTATTTGATATTGTTTAGCACGACTTCTGGCAATATATTTTTGTTTTCATCTAAAAAAAATTTATTTCTTCTGAAAAAAAATTGATGGTTAGTGACTTGATTGCACTCTCTGCGCTATTGGACTCTGGCCTCCGGACTTCTGATGGCTCCGGCTGCCGAATTCCTGTATCCAACTAAGGTATTCTGACACTATTTGAAACCTTGTTGCAATGCACGTCTTCTGGCAACAAATTTTTCATTCTAAAAAAAAATGTTTTCTTTAAAAAAAATTTATTATCCCCAATCCGGCTCCGAGTCCGGCTCCCGCTCCGGATCCGGATCCAACTTAAGCTTCGGTTCCGAATCCGACTAATGTTCAGACACTTTCTTTCGTGGCATAAAAATTTTTTCACCTAAAAATATTTTTCGAAAAAAAATCAAACTTTCAAAATCAAAGCCGAACTTCCGCTCCCACTGCGACTCCAGCTTCCGACTCCGGATCCGGATCCGATTAATGGATTCTGCAACTATTTGAAAAATTGTGTTCAGCATGTTCTTCTGGCATTAAATTTTTCACCGTAAAAAAATTTTTTTTTGAAAATTAAAAATCATACCCAGGGCTTCCTGCTCCTGCTCCGGCTTCCGGCTCCGGCTCCGGGGTCCGGCTCCGGCTCCGACTTCACCTCCGTGTCGGATCTGACTAATGGTTTCATGTAACTATTTGAAATTAAATATATAGAGCTTCACACCTTAAAAATATATATTTTTAGATAAATAAAATAAAATTCTGTATATCGCTCTAGTGGATCAGGCCTTCCGGCTTCCGGGCTTCTTGGCTCGCTCCAACTTCGGCTCCGCTCCGACTCCGGTCAGCTCCGCATCCGAATAAGGTTTCTGCATATTTGAAAATTGTTCAGCAGGATTCTTCTAAAAAAATATCTCGGCTCCGGCTCCGGCTTTGGGCCCGCTCGGCTCCGGCTCCGGCTCCGGCTTCCGGGCTCCCGGCCGACTCTGACTCGGATTTCCGGATCTCGAGTTATGATGTTCTGTTTACTATTCGAAAATTGTTCAGCACATCGTTCTGCCAATAAATATTTCATCTAAAATAAATTATTTCATGAAATAAAATATACCCGGTTCCGGATCCGCATCCGGATCCGCGGCTCCCATTTATTTGACTGAGTAAAATCGAAGAATGAGCTAGAGGTTGAGAATATGAAAAAAAAATTAGATTTTCTATAATTATAAATAAACCATTTTTTTTATTTCTAATCCTGGAATTGCAATTTTGACCGGAATTGAAATTTTTTAGTTCGCAACCTCTCTAAATAAATTTCTGTATCTAAAAAACTATTTTTAGAATTTTTAAAAAATAATTACACCATGTATATCAGGAGGAATTTTTTCTACTTAATTTAGATAATAAAAAAAATTGTGAAATTTATTTTGCTGTTTTCAAAAAGTAGGGGTCTAGTTATGAAGTCATCCCCTTGATATAAAGATCTATAAAAAATTCTTTCTAAATGTTGTACTCAATTTACTTAATTTATTACATATTTTTTTGTTTACCGCCAAATTTCGTCATTGCCGGAAGAATGGGTGATCTTGAGATTTTTGCCACCTTTATGCATCTAAAAATAGGTATTGTATTTGATTTTTTTTTACGCTAACATATATTTGACAGATCTCACATAAACTCTCGCTTTTTTATTATACTTGTCATTCTTGGAGGATAAATTTAAGTAAAATACATTTTATTTTCGTTTCCTGTTATTTTAAAAATATTGTCAGGTTTCATCTACGAGTTAAGCTCGCCACGGTGATGGCTAGGCTAACACTAGCCTAAATAATAACAATCATAATATTAATAATAATTTTAACTGCAGTATTTTAGATTATATATCGATGTGGAGTTTAAAAAAATGCGAAAGAAGTCTTTTTTTTATAAATTTATAAAAATAATAATGTTCGTGTTATAGATAGAATAAAATGTAGTTTATTATCCTCTTAAGAATAATAAATTCGATATTATTAAGTTTTCCCAAAGCTTTTTTTTTCGGAGTAAGATCATTGTATGTACGTATATGAGTATATTATTATTATTTATTTTTAGTTATATTAGTAGTGATTAGTATGATGTAGTATGTTGAGTGTAGTATATATATAGGTATAGTGTATTTATATTATATATATATAAATTATATATTATATATGTGTTAAATGTTTATTATGTATATATATTATTATATATAATATTTAATATAGTATATATATAGTATATATATATCTTATAGTGTTATGTGTTATTTGGTGTTATGGTAAGAGTGTTGCCAACTTAAGACCATAGACATAGTGTTAAGAAAACCGTAATACCAGTGGGATTTTGTTTGCAGTTTCTCCGAACTAGAAAACCAATGTAATGTGACTCAGTGCTACATACGACATATTTAGTGTCGTTTCCCTTATCTTAGTCATTTTGTCGAATTAATTCACTATAATTTCAACCTCTCTTCTTCCACGATTAGTTTATCCACTTTTTTAAAATCGCCCTAAAGGTAAGATGAACGCCGCTGTCATCCTTCCATTTCGAGGGGCATCTGCGTGATCTGTGGTAAGCGGAGTGTTCACTTCGTTCCGTGATTCGGTGGCATACGACCTGCATCAAGTTTGACCTTTTTCCTTGACTCTGGTGGACACCGTAATAAGAGGGTACCCTTGCCGCCTGAGTGGTCCTCTAGGTACAAACTCTCTTTTGTTCGACGTCCATGGGGGGGGAAACTCCTTTATTTTTTTTTATATTTTATGAATTTTTTTTTTTTTTTTTTTTTTTTTTTTTTTTTACACGAGATAAACTACCTGTCATCACGGGCAGGGCCCTAATCAAGGAGGAGGTGTACTCATTTAACGTCCGAGCGGGGCGAGCCAAGCTCAAGGAGAGGAATAGGCTCACATCTCCCCACCCTATAGGTTTATCATTTGCTCGGAAAAAATATGTTGGATCTCTGTGTAATTAGCAACATAGTTACGTTTACTGATTACCAAGGATTTTGAGAATTGTACTTTGGAGCATGACTATTAATGCGTCTCCCATTAATTCATCTGGAAGGGCCTCTGCTACCCCCAGCAATCCCTTGCCTGGCAAATGAGGCCTAAATTATATGGATCGTCGATGCCGTAGGCTTAAACCAAACCCAAATGAATCTACGTTGCTGTAAAAGTATATGGTTTGACTATATATATATTATTTTATATATATATATATATATTATATACTTATGTGTTAAATTATATATATTTATATAAGTTATATAGTATATATATAATATATATATATATATATATATATATATATATAATATATATATTATATATATTTATATTATATAGTATAATACACGAAGGCGGACACCGTTACTCAAAACAGTAGTTCCGTATATCGCTACTCTGTTACTCGGAAAAAGTAGTTCCGTTATCGTTATTCCGTTTCTTTGAAAGGAAAGTAACGAAAGTGCCGTTTACTCCGTTACTTTTTAGCTTTTTGACTATGACTTAATTACGGTATCTTAAGTAATTTATTGGTTTGTGTATATTAATTTTTCAACTTATTATCATTTATTATTAAAATACATAGCGCCTCATGTTAAGCCCCTAGCGCAAACTCAACCTTTATTCCGTTACATCCACCAACGATTTAATTGGCTACCAGCCACTTTTCCTGCCATTCACAACTCTTTATACACTCTGCATCATCCGTTTCCCTTTTCATCCAAAATATATTCTAAATATTTAGACTCAGACACTTGTTCCAGCTGCTCACATCTATATCATAACTTCACACCGGGGACTGTCCTCACTTCACAACCATAGCCTTAATCTTATCTACGTTTTACTTTCATAAACCCCTCCCTTTTACACACCCTGTAAAATCTCTCTACCAATCCTCTCAAACTCTCTTCAGATTCGCCACACAAACCCAAATCTTCCACCCCTCTCTCTTCTCATTCTCCATTATTCTAAACCACCCATTGCCACGCCGACCCTCAATTCTTCATAACCCCTATTCCATGTTTTATTACAACTTGAGTAACAAGAGACGTAGGCACCATCCCTGCCTTACTACGATATTAATATTAAAATAATTTCACTTTTCATAACCTCTATTTATTCTACACACGCGTCACTATCGTCATGCATCTTTTGATTCGCTATCAGAAGCTTACCACCAACAAATTATATCAATAACACCTGCCATAAGAGCTTCCCTAAACATATCATACGCCTGTTTGCAAATCCAAAAAACTTAAGTACATTTGCAAAATTTCTTCGCTCTCATTTTCTCAATCATTTGTTCTCCACTGTAAAGATTTGATCCACAAATCCTCTACCACTTTTAAACGCACCTTGTTCTTCATAATCAGTCCTTCAATCACTTCGACCCATTCTTTCGACCAATAACCTACTCCTCCTTAATAATTACCTAATTCCACCTATATTTTCCTATTCAGTTACCCTTAGTTCTCCCTACCTATATAAGGGTACTATTACTGGCCTCCTCCAATTCCTCCGGAACTAATGACCCATCCATTAACGCTTTCTTACACAACTGCCAAATCCAATCAAATTCACCATCTCGCCTCTGTTCTTGATCATTTCACCGGTTTAATTTCTTGTATACTGCAATTTACCATTCTTCAGACTTTCTCGTCTCTACCCATTACTCTCCTTACCTAATGACCTCTATTCTCAAAAGTCCCTATTACCTTCTATGCACAGTTCACCCCAACACATTCGATATCATCCCTCTTCATTACTGCCAATGTTATGCAGATTTTCGAGAGTGTTCCACCACTCTCTTAGTTCAACCTTTCTATTAAATCCAAGGTGTCTCGAAAACATCTTCCCTGTTCATTATTCTATGGAGATTCCCCTTATTCCTGTTTATA
>JABUQX010029497.1:0-27500 GCA_015478945.1 Trachelipus rathkii | reverse complement strand
TTACAGAGGTGTGTGCTATGTTTACCTCTAAAAAAGATAGTTCCGATATATCGATGTCTCCGTTATCTCGGAAAAATAGTGTCCTGTTATCGTTATATTAGCTCCTCGTTTCATTGAAGGAAAAGCAATTCGATAGTGACGCTACTCGTTAGCTTTTGGACTATTGACATTAATTACGGATCTTAAGCAATTTACTGGTTTATGTATATTAAATTTTCAACATATCATTGATTATTAAAAACATACCCTCATGTAAGACCTAGCGCTATCCAAGACATAGGTCCTTTTACATCCAGACAACTATTTAATTTGCACTAGCCACGCTTTCCTTGCTCATTCACAAACTTGTCCTTGCTACCTCTGCATCTATCCGTTTTCCCTTTCATCGCAACATATATAACTACAAGTGTGTGTATAATCCTAACACTTGCTCTCCACTGCTCATCAGGTCTAACATAATTTTCCACCGAGGCTGTCCTCACTTCACAATCATAACCCTTACTCTTATCTACGGTTCTTACATTCAGGAATATCGTCCTTCCTTACGCATCCTCAATCTCCCCTTCTACCAATTCCTGCCTCAAACTCTCTCACAATTCGCCCACACCAAAACTCCAAATCATCCGGCAATATGAGCCATCCAGTAGGGCATTACCCTCTACCTCGTGCTTTCTCTCATTTTCATCCAACATATTCAACACCACCCTTGCCACTCCTCCAGTCTAATTCTCAATAACCCTCTTCCAAATATACAAATGATAATACCAATGAAGCACATAAGACCTCCTCTTGCACTCACTCTGCTATTTTAACTATTAAAAGCAGAAATCACTTTCAGCGTCCATATAATATATTCATTACAACACCCTTTTCACTATTCTGTTGCATAGCATACCATTGATGTGCCTTTCGAGAAGAACTTACCCACCACACAAATATATCTAATACACCTTGTGCCATAGAGCTTCCTTATTAATCATATCAACGCCTCTGTTTGAAATTCCAAAAGGAACTAGATACATTTTTATTCTCTTTCTCCTATTTTTTCTCAATCTTTTGTGTTCAATGTGTAAAGATGTGCATCTCACTACCTCCTTCGACACTCCTCTATAATCGCAACCTGGTCTTTCAAAATCAGTCCTTCAGACTCCACTCGACGCATTCTCTTCCGACCAAAATTTCTCAGTTATATGTCTTCTCCTAACTACACTTTAATTTAAAATCTATGCCATTTAATTCTACAGTTACCCTTATTACTCTTACCCTTATGTAAGGTTACTATTACTGCTCTCCTCCTATTATCCCTTCTGGTAACTTTTACTTTCCATAATACGTGCTTTGCCCCTACACAACTTCAAATCCGAAATCATCACTATTCTCGGCCTCCGTTCCTTTGATCTATTTCACTTGGTTTGATCATCTATTCCTGCAGATTTTCCATTCTTCAGACCCTCCTTTCCTCGCTTCTACCCATTACTCTCCTCTCTTACTAAATTGACTTCATATACCCATAAAATATCCTGCATTCCTCTTTGCACCCATCAAACCACATCACATTCACTATCACGCTCTTTCATTACTGCCATTATGCTTATGCAACTTCGATATAGTGTTTCCTCACCAGTCACTTCTAGTTACATTCATTTCATTCAGTAGATAAGCACCGAATCCTATTTCATTTATTCTTTATTGCATTATCTCCCTTATTCCTCTATATTTGTATACCTATATATATATATTATATATTATATATAATATATATATAGAATATTATACTATGTATATATATTATTTTTATTATAGATATATATATATATGATGTATATTATATTAGTATATATATAAAAAATATAGTATTATATTTATTATTATCAGTTTATATATATATTATATATTATTATATATATTATATTATATTATTATATATATATATATAACGTTTATATATATATATTCATAGAGATTATAATTATTATATAATATAATATATTATTTATATATTATAATTATATTCATTATACTCTTATTCATATTATTATAATTATTATTTTATTATATATTCTTATATATGGGAATATATTTTGTTTAGTATATTTGTCTTATTATTATAATTTATTATATTATATATATATACCCTATACCTATATATATATATATATATGATATATGTATATTATCTATATATATATATATTACATATGTGATATGTATGATGATGATAATTACATTATTATTATACCTTATATGATATATATTATATATATAATATATATATATATATATAGGTAATATAGATATATGTATTATATATAATTATATATATTATATATATATACTTATAATACTTTGTATATAATATATTTTTTATACATTATATAAATTAATAAAAGGATAAAAGCTGATTTAGAGGATTTTACGCTCGCATCTGGGTTTTGTCAATGGTCTATCAACATTTCAAAGAAAGCCTCGGAACAAAATCGTAACGACTAAAAAAGTAACGCGGAGGAAAAAAATAAGGAACTTATTCGGGCGTTTTACATGAGAGAAAAAGTAACGAGTCCGTAACACTCCGTTACTCAAAAACTAGTTCCGTTAGTATCGGAGTATACTATGTATTTTACTCTGTATATATAGTATATATATATATAGTATATTATATATATATATATATATATATTTATATATATATATATATATATAGTAATATTCATTATATATATTGATATAATATATATATATTGATATATATCTATATATATATGTATATATATATATAGGTATATAATATTATATTATAATTAGTTATTTTATATATATGTTAGGTATGCTACGTATTATTATATTCATCGATTATGATATATTAGTTTATATGTATATATATATATTATTATACCGGCTATATTTACTACCTTATGTATGTTATTATGTTTATCAGGTGGAATTTAAGATTGTGAATGCGAGAGGTTAGAGGAATAAAGTCATTGAGGCAAAGATCTTCAATTTTTACCAAATCAGTTTATTGGAATGTCGCAATAGTGAGAGTCCTGTCGATGAAAAGAGGAGGGGATAGAAAAGAAGGAAATTAGAGTTAACATTTTTTTCCAAGTACCAGATGAGTCTGAGGTTTGGCGTTGTTGGTTTTTCATAAGGATAAAAGAGTTTTTCAAGATTAGTAGAATTAGATAGCACGGATTTTGGGAAGAATTAAAAAACGAGTGATTTCTTTAGTTGTTAGAAGAAGAAATGTAAATGTGTGTGGACAGCGCCCCTTAAGTGTGTATAAATATTGGTCTTATTCTATTGGAACAGATCAAGATAAGCAGATTTAAGTACTATTTGTTGAGTTTTTAGTTTGAAGAGTTATAGAGAATTTATACTTATTATATTATGATGATGTATATTTCCGTAGTATCTGTTTATATTGCATACTATATAATATATAGTAGTATATATATAATAACTATATACTAGTATGTAGTAGTTATATATATATATATATATATATATAGTATTTATATATAATTATTTTATATATATATTATAGTTATACTATTATATATTTATATATATCGAATATTTATTTACTTTATAATATCGTATTTATTCTTGAATATTACGTTATTGTTAACCTTGAAAATGAAAATCATATTGAGAAACATCGACCTTGTTATAGAAATGACATTCGCGATTTTGTTTTTTCTATATTATTATTGGCTTTTAAAAGATAAACGTATGGTCTTACATTCGTTAATTATATATATTAGTAATATTATATATATATATATATTATATATTAGGTATATATATTATAATATTTATATTGATAGTATATATATATATCCTAGTGGCATATATATATATATTTATAATATGATATCCGAAAACACTTTTAGATTTAAATAACCGCCCCAACACGGTGTTTTTTTGGCTTTGGTTTTAAACCAACTTAAAAACCATTGTCTTTTTTGTTTTTGCTTTTTTCAAATAAAATAAGTAATTGAAAAAAATATATCTAAATGAAAGCATATACCTAATATATTCCTAAAATTTATATATTTAGATAGAAATAAAGGGAAAAACATGTGTCGCAAGCTTTACCGAATAGAATACATTG
Organism: Trachelipus rathkii; assembly: GCA_015478945.1. Taxonomy (NCBI): domain Eukaryota; kingdom Metazoa; phylum Arthropoda; class Malacostraca; order Isopoda; family Trachelipodidae; genus Trachelipus; species Trachelipus rathkii. Next base: position 23,386 of record JABUQX010029497.1, on the reverse strand, counting down.
TAAGATTGATGCATAGCAATTTAAGTTTTGATCATAAGTGAGCGCGAGAATGGATGAGACTGTCTTGGAAATGCCAGTTTGAGAACTTTCCTCAAAAGAGGAGGTACGATGACTGAAATTAAAAAAACAATGCCATTGTTAATACAATAGGAATTTATGGAGAAAGTGATAGCAACATGTTCGACTCGGGGGCTCCAGAAGATTTGGATAGAGTTAGTTAGGTGGGAGAGCTAAGGAGTTCGATAAGCCCTAGACTAAACTTTATCAAGGGCAGAGAGAAATATGTGTGGAACCACCCGATTATGGGGAGTTTCATTTACTCCATTAAAGGGCGAACAACGCTCTTGTGTTAGAGTAGCCAACTGGCGATCGGCGAGAAGAAGTTTCCGAAGCGCCTCGGAACCACAAAAATTTTCCTAGAAACTGTTTAGGAAAGAACACATCTGCATCCTTCTATATATCTAATTAAAACGCCACGAGAAAGAAATATCTAAGAATATAAGAACAGGAGAGGTTAGAGTTGTGTTTTCAAAGAAGACATTACAGTTAATAATAAAAAAAATTATGCAAATATATAGATGATGAAGATGGAATATTTGATGGCATGGTAAAAGCATACCATGTTTACTTTAAGCGTCAACTATAATAGAGTATCGAGAAATGAGTCAGAAAGATAGAAAATCTGGTGTGCCATTCAGGCTATGCCTAATACGATCATTTTTGTTGCGTTGGATATGATAGTCGTTTCAAATTTGTGGAGGAGTAATTGTATATTGGTGTGATAGAGTTATCAGCCTAAGACTGGAGAGGAGACACAGTAACTGATAGATTATTGAGCTGATCCAAAATTTTAAAAATAAACTAAAAAAAAAAAAAAAAGACGTTGGGAATTAAAGCAGTAATTCGAGGACACCACTTGGATAGGATTTTATAAGAGATAAATTGGTGGCCATTCTGCAATTACAGCCACTATAACGCCTCGGAACGAATGTCTGCAAGGTGCAAAGAGAAGGTTTAAATAGTGAAGTGAATGAAGTTAGATTGAAGCTTGTTGGTACCAGAGGTGATATATCTAAAGCCTTTGAGTATGGTCTAATAGGCTCTACAGAAAAGATTCACGAATTCGGGAGACAGGTGTGAAACCAAGACGTCATTAGAGAAACGGATATACTTTACCAGTTACGCTTGAGGGTGCTCCTGACGGAAATCCTTACGTATATCCTGCTGTAGATTGGTTAGATTTAATGTTTAAAAAATACTCGTTTGAATAGACTCGAAAACTTTAGTGGAAGAACAGAGGTTTAAGCGATAGGACGATAGTTAGATTTATTGAATGATCTGTCCAGCTTCTTCAGCACAATGGCTGAAATGAGATGCATCTCTTTCGCAGGTGAAGGAAAGGTTGAGTTATACGTAGTGAGGGTCGAACACCGTTACCCGGGCGGGGTGCATGCTAGAAGCACATAGCTTTTTGTCTGCGGCCATTTGGTGGGATAATCTTCGCCTCTCCACCTTCTTAGGCCTGTTAAGCTTCTATGTGATATGCAGATAAATAACCATTGTTATTGGATGAATAGGTTGGCGGATCAGAGAATGAATATGCTCTGTTTCGTTTGTGGACTCCGTTCCCATAGTAATGAGTAGAATTAGATTGAATAAGCTCCTGAGGAAAACAGCTTTCAGCCGCCATTTAGCAGTAAGTTAAGATCAGCGTAGTGCAGACAGAGATTACAAGAGTGATGGTGTGTGTATGGGTAGGTGTAGGAAGACCAAAGTAGGAGTTTGACGACTTTAAATATTCAAAATGTCAGAAAGGTTTGAGGTAGTAGAACCAGAAAGATTTTTTCAAGTTCTTGACGATACAAGATAGTTTTTACGTAATCTCGGAAATAATTACCAATCCGGAATATGTAAGTTATTTGAAGCACGTGTTGTCGGATTTGAAGACAAGACGGTAATTTCATCTATAAATCCAAGATTTATTCAGTTATATATTCAGGGTGAATAGAATGTAATGTATGCATTCCTGCATTTATAAATATTATCTTCTATTACTATTTTTATTCTTTATTTATTCTATATATATATATAGTTATTTTTATTCTATATATTATATATTATATATTTATATATTATTATATAATTAAGTTATATTAGGTATTATATATATATATATTTATATATATATATTATTATTCCCTATAGTAGTATTATTATAGAAGTTTATACTTGTTACTCCTTCTTAAAATATAATATAAGAAGTAAATAATTCATATCTCAAATATTAATAGTGCTATTATAATGTTAGTAAATGCAAGATTCGTCTCCCTATGAGGTTTAAGTCTGCTCTTCTATTCTTATATATTTATAAAAATGAAGCTCTAAAAAGAGCTGATAAAGGGGGGGGGGGTTATTGCTACAATGAATGATACAGATTATAAGCTTAAAAAGCTTGTAAACTGCTCGGTGACCAAAACTTATATTCAGTATTAAGATCTGACTCTTCCGTACCTATCATTGATGGGTTTAACCATGTTTTAAGGACAAGGGTCTCCCAGGTCTTATCCCCAAGACTAATGTTGTTGTCTCCTACCTTTTACGGAATTCCAAAATAGCCCAAACATATTGTAACTCTTAGGCCCATTATCTCAACCTACAAAACAGTTTATTCTTCCTTGGGAAGTTGGTTCTCTAATTCTCTTTCTGTTGATTTGGGACAAATTTCTCCAACCCATCTCTTTAACTCGAATGATTTTTTGAAAAATAAAAAATAGACCCATTTTAAATAATTTATGGTTGATTTTGGCATTTTTAGTTTGTTTACTAATGCCTATATTGATGACGTGTTAAATTATTTTAAAAAAAATTCCTTGTTAATGAGGAGATTCACCTACCCCTATGCGACCTTCTTTCACTTATCAGATTTTTTTCTTGCACTAATAGTTATTTTAGGTTTTGATGATAGTGTAAACAATTTTTAGGGCAAGCATGGGGATATCCTTGAATTCCAATACTTAGCTGTTTGTATATGGAATTTTGCGAATCCAGATTGTTACCAACTTTGATTAAATTTAAATTTTGTGCATGGTTCCGATATGTGAATGATGTTTTCGTCCTTTGACCAGTTCATCAGAATATTGATCATTTCTTGACAGGAGTTAGTTAATTGTCACTCAGAATAAAGTTCACATTTGAGGTGGAAGTTCAGAATAGAATCTCTTTTCTTGATTTGAAAGTTACTAAATACGCTCATTTAAAATTAAACTTTACAGAAAGACTCTTTTTTCATATTTTTCAAAATCCCCAAAATGATGAAAAACCTTTATTATAAAAAACAAATTTTCAAAGAACGTTTTAGATATCCTGAGTTTCTTACTGTAAAATTAAAATATTTTTAAGGTTACGTTATATCAGGAAAAACGTATTAATCAAACAGAACAAAAAGTTTTATTTTCTGGAACGATTAATAAAGCTGATATTCACAGCTCATACCTATGCGAAAGAAAAGTCTATAGTGTCGATGAGTTGAAAAACCCTGACATTTGTGGTACCTTAAATTAAGAATTATTCTTTGTATCCATTTAGGAGTATATTTGCAGTATCCTGTATTAGAAACATCCTCACTTCTTTGAGCCAGGGGTTATTTAATTCCACGGGGTTGTGATAGTCTTCGTGGAGTGAAACTCGAAAAATGAATGTTCGAACATTCAGCCATGAATATTTTGTCCTGGTCTTGTTAATTTAAAAATGCAATTTCACCATATTTCACACTTTGGTAATACTATAGATTGTAATAGGTTCACATTTATCGAGCAGGGACCAACGAAGAATATTTGCAATTGTAGAAGGGATTGCCATGCACTTTTAAAGATTTAACAGACACCATCAGTATATCCAAACAGTTCTTCGTTCGCCGCGTTTTCTATGATAGTATGTTTCGTTTTGCAAACTGGTATAATGTTGTTGCGTGTTAACTGATTAACGAGCCCGCGTTTTCGTGTACCCATGACTCCCCTAAGTGGGTGTTGCCTCTTAGCCCAAGTTCAAAAACTCGCCCTGTTCAAGCGTTGAAAAAACCTCAGGTTAGGCCTACGTGAAGTAAATTGACCCTGAACGTTCACGCTGCATTATTATTATTTTATATTATTATTATTAATATTATTATTATATTATATTATTATTTTATATTATATTATATTATTATTATATATTATTATAATATATATTATATTATTATATATTATTATTTATTGATTATATTATATTATCATTCTATTATATATTGAGCGAGTCAATCGAAAAATCGATTCCGAAGGAAATCGAATCTTAAGTTGAAATCGAACCCCGCAGGGAATCGATTTTACGCGCGCCCGACATAACACAGTACATAGTAGGGTGCCTTTTTTCGCACCCTATAGGGGCCTGGCCACCTTAAAATTGAAATAGCGCGTAGAAGGCTGAAATTTGTAAAGGATTCGGATCCGGAATCAGAGCGGATTCGCGATCAGGATCGGACTCGAGCGGGCACGAGTAAAAATCAGTGAGCAGTGAAGATAATATTGTATTATAATAATACAATTTGGGTCTTTATATATGTTACCGAACCCGTAGATCTCGAATATGAAGGTTAAAGTTCGTAAAGGGTTCTGGGGACCCCCTGGAGGGGGAATCCCCAGAAGAGATGCAATGAACGCAAAACAAAAGAAAGATGGAGGAAGGAAGAAGGAAGAAGGGAGAAAGGAGGAGGGAAAGAGAGAGAGACGGAGTCAGAGTTGTTACCGACACCGAGTGAACCGGTGGCGTGCTGAGTTAAGAAACATTGTTGCTATTTATTTTATAAGTTTCATTTAATTTTGTTTCAATAAATTTTTTTAATTTATAAACATTTAAACATATACAACTTAACGGTTAACATAGAGCGCACAGCCTCTTTGGCGTGCCCTTAACCGCTTACACCCCCACTCGGGGTTTCCGAGATGGGTCTTTCATGCATCTCCGGGGTGATCGTCGTGTAGTTGAGACTATTTTTGAAAAATTGTTCGTTATAATATATAGTAAAGATTGAGATTATGTTGCGAGTGAGCGCATTCGTGAAAATTTTGTATAAACATGAATAGTAACCCTAATGATAAACCGTCCGTATAAGCCAAACGACTCCAAGGTATTGTCGTAATGTTCAAAGGTAGGAAGGTTAAGTGTTAGCGTTTATTCGTTGTATCTGTATTGATCATAGGTAATGTTAGATTTACAAGAGAATTTTGCTAATGTCCACTTTTATTCGTAAAATCAAAATGATGTAAATTTATTATGCAACCACTTTGATGAATGTAGTATCATTTCAAGTTAAAAGATGGGTATCTTGATAGTTTGACACTGTGTTTAAGGAGTTTGTTAGATAAAATTGCTTAGCTGCTAATGATATGATTGAAAAGCATGTACTGTTGAGTTTTTGTGTAATGAGGGGTAGGTTGAGACTTATTCATGCTCCAAATTTAAGTCTTAGCGTAGGTCCAAATGTTAAGTATCTATTGAGGTTTTCCATCCATGTAAGTTGTTAGATATGCTAAGTTATGTTTTAATTTCTGCTGCGTTTGTTAAAATTACTATGACATGTGAATTTACACGATTTTGTTAGAGAAATGGATAATTTTTCAGGATATATTACTGTTTAACTGGTGGATGTGCGTAGAAACGTAGGCTTAGTTAAGTTTTGCGCTGAGTAATGGTAATGATTACGTTTATTCATAGTTCAAAATATGTCATATTTGATATTTCAATGTGAGTGGCGTTTTGATGAAAGTAGTAGATCAATTCAAAGTTCAAGATGGGGTATCTTTGATAGATGGTCACTTTGTTAAGGGATTGTAGATAATTACTGCTTTAGCTGTGGTGCTGAATGTTGGAAAAAGTGGATAAAACTGAGTTTGTATTTCTGTTAATACTTAGCCTTTGAAAAGTAGGAAACTTTGTGAATGTTAGCAGAATGTTAAGTTGTGTTTAGTTTGTCGTTGTACAATAATTCTTAGTTCAGGTATAATATGTTAGCTTTATTTATGTGTAAAAAACTTGATACGTTAGCATATATTCCGCTGTCTGTATGATGAATAGGTAAGGGTTATGATAAATTTGTAAATATTACTATGTTAAGGTAAAAATAACAAAGATAAGTTACCGATATGATTGAAAAAGTGTGAATAGGACAAGTTCTGCATGTAATGTTAGCACTTTACTTTGTTAAGTATAAGTAGAACTTTGTTAATGTTTTCTGTTTATTTGCGCGTAAGGTATGTTAGGTTTCGTAGTTCAGTTGATGCTATTCGGTTAGGATGTTACTTATTTTGGTGTTAAACTTTTGCTCCCCATTTTGTTGATCAGTGTAATAAGAACTTATTTTTATGTAAGTTTATCCAAAATGATAATCGAAATATGACCTAAATCAAGAGATCAATAGATCAAATAATCATGGAAGGTGTGGGCAGAAGGTCATTTTGATTACTGAATTATTTTACTAGTTAAACAGCAAAACTATGATATTTTATCAAGAAGCTTATTTTTATGTTATTTCTTATAAAACTTTGTTATTTTATTTATGTTTGGATTAAACTTTGTTAGGTTTGCAATTATACTTGCTTTATTATTTTGAGAGTTAGGGTAAAGGGTATGATGAATTTTTGTAAATTTACTATTCATTTAATGTAAAAAACTGTACGTTAACATTAATTCGTTGTTCAGTATGATAATTTAGACAGGGTATGAATGAATTTTGTTTAAATATCACCATGTTATAACTAATAATTACTATGAATGTTTAGAAATCGATGCATGTGTGGCTGCCGTTGCGACATAAAAAAATGGGAACATATGTACGTTTTACGGCATGTTATTTACTTACAGTCTGGTGGAAAGTTAAATTGTCATTAGTAGTTATTCGGGCGAATTGTTCGAGCGGGGGGATTGTGTCTTTTTTCGACTATATTAATCTAGTCAGTAAATATGCGCACTACTGTTAGCTTTATTAGATAGTGAAAACTGTTACCGCTAGGCATATATCGTTTTTTTAGTATATAAAGAACTATTTTATTCTATGTTTAATCCGAAATGTGGTACTCGACGTAGTGACCTGAATCAAATGATCATCAAAATACTCAATATAATATGACTGCTTGGGTCGGAGGTGGTAGGGTGGGGATGAAGTTGTTTTGTTTGATTTTACTGATTTAGATCAGTAACCTTTGTGGTTTCTCAACTATTTGAAGATTTTTGTACAAAAAATTATGCGAATAATATCTCCTTCCCAATTGGGAGAGTTAAGGCTATCAAGGTAGTAGAGAGTGTTCATCTTTACATTTCATACACCAGGAAGAGAGATTACGCATTGAAATATGAAATTTTAACTATTTTAATTTTTTTTCTCTGTGTTTACACGAGAGAGATTTATTGAAATATGAAATTTTAATTATTTTTATCTTCTTTTCCAACTGTATCTACTTTTTAACCTTTCTCACTTCAAAATTTATTTGATACCTAACCTAACCTAACCTAACCTAACCTAACCTAACCTAACCAAACAACTTAACAACTTAACCTAACCTAATGAGACGCTTGGGTTAGGATGGATCTGGGGTAGATGTTTCCTCATATCTTTCTTTTCTTTCAATTCCCTTCCTTGAAACTGCTTTGAATCTGAGTAATGGCAAAAGACTTAAAAAAAAAAACTTTTTGAAAGCATGTTGCTTTGTTTTGTGACCTACTACAAATTACATTCGCGTATAGTAGAAATGTTGGAAAGTCAAATTCTGTCAAACTTTATCGAAAGTTTTCTACTATTCAACGTACAAACAAACGAATCACTCACTGAAACGCCAAAGAGCAATGAAACAAAAGAACGAAGTCAAAACTTCAGGGTGGTAAGAAACGATCACGTTATAAAGTTCTTATATAGAAAAGAACATATATTTCCAATCAGTTGCCAACACACAACGACAATAACACACCAGACACTCACACCACAACCACACACACCACACACCCACAAGTACAAAAATATATATATGACTATATTATATATAGTATATATATATATATATATAGTTATATAATATAATATTAAATATATAGTATATATATATATATATAAATATATAGTTATATAGTATAATATATATATATTATATATATATATTAATATATACTATATATTATTTATATATATTATAGAATTAATATAAATATACAGATATATTATAATTATATCTATAATAATAGATATATTATATATGTATTATCTATATTAGATATATTATATTTCTTTCTTATATTATATTATCATACCATATAATACATATAATTTATGTATAAGTAATATATAATATATTACATAGGTTTCTTTTGAGTTATGCATGGTCAAATAAATGTGAGATTTTGATGGTAGAGTTCATATTATTAAAGAAAATACAAAATCACATTTATGAACATTTCAGTTTTCAGTTTAGATTGAGATAAAATTAAAAAAAAAAAAAAAAAAAAAAAAAAAAAAAAAAAAAAAAAAAAAATGGCGATTTACTATTTTATTTCTTATCTTAAAATCCAAGCAATTCTTTTGTTGATAATGAAATTCGGACTTCTTTGCAGTAGAAACTGTTTTTAAGCTGCAATCTACTCATGTTAATACAATGCCCACTTATGTATAGTATATACTTATATATATATATATAGTATATTTATATATTATATATATAATATAATATTTATATAATATATATTATATATTATTATATATATCTATTACCCATATATTATTATTATATATTTATATTATATATTATTATAATTACATATATACTATATTATATATTATTATATATACTTATAATTATATTATATATATAATATATATAAAAATATATACTATATACTATAGTATTATATATTTATATAATTATATATATATATTTAAATATATGATATATAATATATATATATATAATAATATATACATATAAATATATTATATTAATTATATAATATATAATATTATATTATATACTTATATATATACATATATATAATATATATATATTTATAATATATTATATACTATATATCTATATATATATATTATAGTAATAACTATTATTATTTACTGTTTATATAGATATTATATATATATAATAATATATATATTCATATATATTATATTAAATTATATATAATATATATATATAGATTTATATATATATATCTTTTATATATATATATATATATATATATAATATATATATATATATATAATGAGAAACGGGCTATCCCGACATATTGAGCCACAACAGCAAGCCTCGCCCAGAGATCCGTAAAAAAGTTTGTGTCAAAGTTATGTCTGATGTCCGTCTATGACAAGGGGGGAGGATGTTTTGATAATTTTATATTTATATTCCTGAAAGGAGGGATTTTCCCCTGTGCGGAGACGGGATATCATTACTCTAGTTTAACAATCCAAAGTTTGTTTTTTGGGGTATATTTCAGGTGGTCGTGCTTCTAGTATCGTGTTATTACGGTAAGGGGACATCGTTCTTTGACTTAATCGAGTATGGATATGTTTGATAATGCGAATGTCCGAAGGCTGGGATAGGGAAGTCTGTTGTATATATTAGAATATTATATAACTGGTGTGATTTTATTCCGTCTTGGTGCAGAGAGCTGCTGTAATGTTTGATGTAGGAGGTGGGCTGGTAAAAGTGATTTACACTTAAAGTTGGCAACCTATCATGTCTAGATGGGCTTTTACAGGAAGAATTTTTGTATCTGTTAGTAACTGATGGATAGGTGTGGAAATAAGGCAGATTGTTATTATTCTGAGTGCTTTGATTTTGTACTGCTTCAAGTTTTTAAATATTGGTATGTGACAATACGGATGCCCAGGCTGGTGATGCATATAGTTTAAGAAAGAACTATTATTAGTGTCTCTTGTGTTGACCAAAATTTTTTCTCGTTAGCGTTTTCATCGCGCTCAATTTATGCAATGGCTCTATAGGTATTATTGTTTATGTGGGGAATGAATGTCATGTGTGTATCGAAAGTTAAGCCTAGGTTGGATGTTTATTAGGTGGAAGCAAGACCGTCTTAAGCAAAGGGGGGGCCCATGTCACTTTAGGATATATGGGGCTCTTTTAGAGAAACTTAGGATAGGTATTAATAGAAACGTCTGACATTTTAGTTACTTAATTTGTTTTTTATAATTTTAGTATTTACAAACAAATGTGGACACACTTAAAAATCTACACCGCTACAAAAGGTACTTTTCTGGATTTTCTCGATAGACAATCATGAGATGACTATCTTCAAAGTCCATTTCTTTAAGCACATCGCTTTCAATGGATATCAGCGACAAATTGTTTAATCTTTCTTGAAGCATTGTACTTCGCAGTTTGCTTTTGATTCTTTGCAATGAGAAGGGGCGTTCCCCACTGCAGTTATTGACCATTATTTATAAAAAGATTTTAATTGATATTTCTACATTTGGAAACGTGTCTTCCGATATTATCTTCTTTTAAAAGATTTTACCAGGTCTGGAGAGCCGAGGTAAATTTGGCCCGGCACCGGCCCCGGCTCGAAGCCATCGATTTGAGTGGCTCCGGCTCCGAAGCCACGATATTGATGGTGGCATCCGCTCCGACAAGCCTTTTCTTAGGATATTTTAAGTCCTAAATCCTAATATCAGCCACTCATGCAGTTCCGCGCATATGGACTCAAAACCATCATTATTTTATATAGGTCCTTGCTCTTAAAAGAAGCCACTGACAAGGCAAAATTCCCATTGGGTTTTTTGCTTTCTTTTTTTTTCTTTGTTACAAGCAATTTTATTAATGAAATAATTTAAAAAAAATAAAAAAACAAACAATTACTGTTACTTTTAATCAATGTTTACAAGAAAACAGTATGGCTTCAATCAGATCCTTTTTCTTTGAGGCTCGTAAGTTTGAGCGACATTATTAGAGAGGACGAACAAAAAGGCGTTCCACACTATGTTGCGTGCATTGAAGTTTACTTATAAGCTACATTCTGATTAAATTTGTGTACTGTGGAATGCTTGTAAGATATTCAGCTTTGATGATCAATCTATTTTTTTTTCAGACAAAGCATGAGATATATCAAGTTTTATTTAGCAATAAGAGCCTTTTATATTTCCTTCATACCGACGCGGGTTTGCTTACTGATCAAGAACTGATTACAATCTGCTTCATCCTTCAAATTTAAAGTGGATGATGAAGTTGAAGGTTCGTTTACGTTTACTTCATTTTTTTTGGTTCCCCTCCTTTCCATTTTTTTTTTGAAGTTCCTTTCTTTTCAGAATATAATCTTGGCATTTAGTGTTTTGGTCAATCATCTTTCCTCTAACATGAAGCATGCATTATTCAGCGTTACTCCATAACATAGAAATCACAAAGATTGATGATTTCAGAGAAATGAAATCGGAAATAAGAAACTTTTTCTCTTTTTTCTCAACACTTCTAACAAAAACAATTTTTCCACCAATTTGAGAAAACGTCAGAATAAGTTCGGGCACGACTTTATAACAATGTGCTGAGTTAAACTAGGCTCTTGCAATCCTTTTTGACATAATAAATTGGTGAAGAAGGATTGCATTTCTAGCTATCTAATTCACATCACTAGAAAATAGTCATTGTTATGTCTGGATGAGCCATTTCAATTACTGTACTCTTTAGTTCTAGAAGGCTCTTAATCATTAAGTAAGTACTGCCCCACCTAGTAACTTCGTCTATGATCGCAACTTTTCCTCCTTTACGTTTTAAAATAGCTTCAACTTTTGGTGTCCTTGCAGCTACAATCATTTGACGCACATTAGCTATAAGATTATGAGCATGTTGTCCTTTCAAACCATCTCTGATAGCCAGCTGTAACGTGTGTACAGCACATCGCTTGTGTTCTATCTTTATAGCAGTGAAAGCAGAATCCACATCTTGATTCACTTCTATTCTAAAACTTACTCATAATTTCTGCGTCCGATAATACAATTATTATCGTTTAAGGAAGATGCTAATGAGGTTAGCTATTGAATTCTATTATGCTTCAATGGCATATTAAATCAGTTACAATTGCTAAACCTTGCTCTTGTAAGCTCAAACTCTTTTAAGGATATATAGATATCTAAGTATAAATTGTGATGTATGTTGGGCTTGCGTGTCTCGAACGGCTATAGTTCGTGTTGTTATTCCTGAAGGAATTGGAGAATTGAATTTAATGCAAAATATAATTTATTCAATATAATTGCTTTAAATCCTTTTAGAAAAAAAATTGCCATTGAGGCATTTGTTCAGCACATATTTATATGCTTTTCAGTCTCCGCGATCACTCAACTTATCGATCAATATGCTTCCACAGAATAGAAATGCCATAACTGATTGGCTATTTCCCATTTTTAAATCAGAAACCGTCGAGATGAAAGAAATTAAAAGGTAACTCCTCATTACAACATTGGATGATATGGTTATAATTTTTCCGCATGTCTAGATACCGTCGACTTTTGACTTGTTACAAATCTTGAAACAGAATGTTGTATAAATGTTGTTTTGGGTAACTGGTGTAATCCTTAATTTTGGTTTTCTTTCTTTCTGATTGTTGGTCCCATTCAGGATTGTGTCTTTCCAAATGGCGTTTTAAATTAGAATCGTCTTATCACTTAACTTTTGTTCCACAGATGACTTCATAATTTGCAACTTGGCAAAGCATCGTTTCTGTTCGTCACTTTTTGAAGTATTTCGATAATGATATTTATAAAATTAGTACACTTGAGCTAATTGTGAAATAAAAAAAAAACACCTTAGTAGAAAACTGATTTTTACCGAGAATTTAATTATTTTAGGCGTTACTGCGGATATTATTAGGGACATCTATAACATTATTATAAGGGAATATTAGAAAAATAATAAGAATAATAAGGAAAAAGTTTTAACTTAATATATTATATATATATTATATATATATATATTATATTATCATATATTTATACTAATATATATTACTTATTTATATATATATACATAATATAATATATATTATATTATATATATATAATTATATATAATATACTATTATAATATATATATAATTATATATATATTATATATATGATATATATAAATATATATATATAATATATAATATATTATATATACTATATACATATATTATATATTAAGTATATACTTATTATATATATATTAATATATATATATATATATATTTATATATATATATATTATATATATTAGTGTTTATAAGACCTTAGTCGTCGTGATATATATATAAAATCTGCAAACGTATGTAAAAATACAGCTATATATATAATATATATATATATTATAAAATATTATTTATATATATATATTATATTATATATATATATTATATTATATATCATAAAATCTCAAATTGTAAAACACAAAAAAATTATAATGTAATAATAATATAAGAATATAAATTCAGCAAAATCAATCAAAGCAACAAATTAAAACAAATAAGTAAAAAAATTAGGTAATAGTCCTTTTGAGGGTAATGTATCAACATCGATATTTAGAAAAGATAATCGATTTTATAATATTGCCCTCTAGGAGAGTTGGCATTTCGTTTAACCAGAATGTGTTTGAATGCAGTGCATTGATATTAAAAAAAAAACTAAAAACAAAAAGGCTAAGTTAAAACACATTTACACATAAATTAAAAATATTATTTCACAATTTCATTAATTATATCATATATAATATATATTATATATATAATTATATATAATATATATATTATATACTCCTACGAATATAAACTAGTGTATTATAAGCACCTTAGTCGTTATAATACTATGGCAATAAAATATATATAATATATATTATAGTAATCAACAAATATTTCAGTTCCAAATTATTTTCCAAACTACTTTTTAAATATGAAATCTGTCTAATCAGCAAGTTAATTTTATCACTGTAAAAAAACTTATGTTAGAGATACTGTTACAAAAAATCTTGAATCAGCTCAGCTTAAATACTTGTTTAACTCCTAAAATAAAATAGGAAAAATATAAATAACATAAAAACTAACAGAATATGTAACACTAAACTAACCATAACCTAACTTAACTAACCTACCTAACCTCTAACCTAACCTACCTAACCCTAAATACCTAACCTAAACCTAACCAGTAAAACCTAACCTAACCTAACCTAACCGTTAACCCTTAACCTAAACCTAACCTAAACAAAAGCTAAAAGGAAAAATACACTGAAACTGAAATTAGTGAGTGATCATTATCTTATATATCATATTAATATAAATATATATAATATATATATATATAAATTATATATATTATATATTATAAGATATTATACTATATATATATATCATTATATATATATAGTATAAAGATATATATATATATATATATATATATGATAATATATATATTATTATATATATATATATACTATATATATATATATATGATATATATATTAGTAAATATATATAATATATTATATATTATATATTATATATATATTATATATATATATATATATATAATATATATATCCTGCAGAATACAAATTTTTAATTTTATTTTTAATTTTTATATTTTTTTAAATACATATTTTAAGTTAATATATACGAATATGAAAGATATATTAAACAAAATATTTTCAATTTTGAAAAATTATTTCAGGTAAAATTAGCGAGCTAATGTCACTCTTAATGTTCGAACAAAACTTAGAAGTTGGATAAATGTATATATATGTAACAAACTCACGATCTATCCGTAATAATTATACGATATCGGAAAATATACAACAATCGAATATAAAACTCTAAATAACATTACCTCATAAACTACTAGTAATACTATTACTCTCAAAAGTGTAATTAGTATATTATTATTAAATATTTAATACATATGAGTAAAATAATATATCGTTTGGCAAATCTTATATCAATAAATTAATATATCAGTAAACGTTTTCATTAATTACTAATTATGAATGCTCAATAAAATAGTAATATATTATATAATACAATAATAATTAATAAATATAATTAATAAATAATTAAAAGTATAATATAATAATAATATAATACTTAAATAAAATAATAAATAATCATTAAATATATATCATAATATATATAATAATAAAATTTATATATTAATTATATAAAATAATAAATAATAATTAAAAAGATATTATATATTATAGTACTATATATATATATATATTATATATATATTATTATATATATGTATAGTATATAATTATATATTTCAGATGCCGAGCCTCACGAACCGGAAGCCGTGACATTAAAATTTTATGATGAGGCTTAAGTACTATGTAGACTCGGAGCATATACCGTGAGTATCCTGAGTGCTCCTAAAATCATAGCAGCGTAGCTCCACTACATGACAACCGGTCTTATACTCACAAGCAATAAAATTTACTAAATCAGCTCCTTGGTCAGTACTAAGTGATTACGTGAGCACCTGCACTCTAGTACATACCTGACTCTACTCCTAACTCCATGTAGATATTTAACAACTGTTGAACCATAATTCATTTTAAGTATTTTTTTCCAATTAATATCTACTATCTCTTTAGCTTTGTATATTTATGCAATGTATGTATTTATATATCCATCCTGTCAACAGTTTTACTTCGTCGAGATTGTACATCATCATATTAGCTAAATATGTATAAACTGAGCAATATAGCTATATATATGATTTTCTAATAATAGTGTATGTGAATTAAATATTAGTCTCGTGATACATCTTGCATTTACTCACATACTAGAGAGAACATTAAAGATATATATATTTATATTATTTAAAAGTTTGTAACAAATAATAAAATTCCATAAAAATATAAGAAAATATTATAGATTTTTATTTCATAATATCGAATTAGATTACTATATAATATAACAAACCATTTCTTATCAAGTCATATTCTATTGTTCTAGAAATATAGCTTAGAGCATATAATGATATTATTGAAATTATCTATAGTATCGTATTACGTTATCTATATATCGAGCTTCTATTGATTAATGTTCTAGCACCTTCTGAGTAACTGACACTAGAATCATAATCCCTTATTTTAGATAATAATAATACAATGCAGGCTTTTAACAAAATAAAAAATTCCACTTAATTTTCCCTATTAAAAAATTCATAAAATAATAATCTCTGAGATAAAATGTGAAATATTTTCGGCTGTAAAAGATGATTTGCTTCTATTCCATAGTATAAACTCCACCTCAATTATGTGTCCCGGGAGAGTGCGGACGTAGAGCGCGCAGTAAATCATTCTTACTCTTAGGAATCCCCACTGCAAACTTCGCCCTCGCTCTAGTCTCCTACCACTCTATTTGAGTGTGAAAAATGCATTCTCTTATATCTGTGAATTAGGTATAAGAAAATTTGTTAAATTAAGATTATGTGTGTCTGCGAATTTCCCCTGAATGAACTCTCAGAAACATCAGATAAGCTTCTCTAGATGGCCTGTTCAGTGTAGCAGAATGTTAGCTTCCTCCTCCTTTTCGCTCGATAAATTATTGGAGACTTCTTGTGTCACCACTTGTATAGCATAAGAAACGTCAGAAGAAGAAGAAGAAGATTCCATGTTTGCATATGAATAGTGTCATGGTCATAAAGATACTTCCCTGTGGCCAGTTTCAACTCGCATCCGCTCAGGAAAAGCATTTACAGTTAATTATCATGCCGCCTAACAGCGGATCTTTATCTGATTCCAAACGATTTCGCTTTTTGATATTCTTCGACCAATGATAGTGTCTTTTGACACCTACTGAAAAGATACTTTTTTCTTCAAATTTTAATGGACATAGGTAGAATGCCAAGAAGAACGATTCCAATATAACGGAGAATATCCAAACAATAAAGGCTTTCGCTAAACAGTAATGGGTGAGTCGTGCTTATGTGTCTTGTTGTGCTGTGATCTTAACTTATCTTTTATGGCTGTGATAGTTTATCTTTCTTTAGCAGGCATTTACGATCTTATCTTATTAGCATTACGTGATATGCTAAAACTTTTCTTACCCTTCTCTGCGAGGACACGTGGTCATATGAAAAAATTCGTCTCTATCTTATTCTAGGATCCGTAGATAAATTTGATATGCACACGCGTTATCGTTTGCAAAGTTGATAAATATATTAGCTTCGTCTCGTCAGCTATCGATATGTTTTTGATATTTCTTTAATATGTTACACATATATTTTTGTATTTTGTCATGTATTTATAGAAAGATCAATCTGATTAGTAATGGGAAACTAAACTAATAAATTATGAGAATACAAAATAGATATATATGGATTGGTGCACCATCGTGACTATAATAAGGCTTAATGAGGGTCATATGGTAGAGTCTATAAGTACTCACAAGATAATAAAGATTGTGATATAATAATAGGCATTTTACATTATCTCTTACTGTTTTAATGTAGTGTAATATAATTAATAGTTTTAAACTTTATATAGAGGAATAGTATATCATTATTTCTACTGATAAATCTTAATATCTTATGTAATATCTCACTTGTATCCAATAGAACATAACATAAAATTTCTGCTAAGCTCATGGGCGGTTTATATGTTTTTATCAATTGAAAATTTATTAAGATGGATTATTAGGATGAATGAAATGGTTATATAGTTTATATTCAAGACGAAAACTAAAATAGTTAATTTATAATAGAAGGATTGGGATATATATTATAGTCAAAGGTTCATGCCTACCATTAGTTCAACTAATGTATGCAAATCAGTGCTATTTAAAATATGGAATACATTTAAGGATTATTATTAACATAGGTACATCAAGTACCGAAGGCATAACTCTATATTTATTTTATTTTAGATATGAATTATTGTTTTTAATGTAATTATAAAGTTTTAATGGTAATTGAGTATATGACAAATGAATATCTGTTTACCACAATTAATTAATTGATTAATATATTATATAAGATACTTACAATTAATATAATATTTTTATTATAAGAAATTAGAATATTTATGAAGAGAAAAGGAAAGAATCAATCAAAAAATTAGAACAAAATAAATTTAAGTATATATAAAAACTCGAAAAATCGTGGTAATAAAAATAAATGACGTCACAATGAGGATATAATGAACGTATCAATCATTCGAGATAAGTAATTAACTTTACATTATTATATTAATTCAAAATTTTAAACTTCATAAAAAAATTATCTAAATATAAATATATATTATCAATATTTTTATTTTGGTAATGATGACCTCTAAACAAACATTGCCTGAGTATACACCTCACAGTATTACATTTTAAATTAAATCTATAATTAGAATTTTGCAACATAATTAACAAATTGCGCTCCATGTAGTTGTATCTCAATGTACATCAAAACTATATAGCGCAAAGTAATAAAGCTGACGTGTCATTATAATACATCACCATATACACTGAATAGTCAATCGTCAATATCAATAACACTAATAATTACAGATCGCAACCGTGCGTGTAGTGAAAAGTCCAGCTTTCTTATGTGATTAACACTCACTGTTTAACAATAATAACTCGCGTATGGATCATTGCTCGATCATGTACCTCTATCTCTCTAGCCTTAGGCTATAACTATAAACGTTGATTGATGAGTGAAGTAGTTGTGAAGTATGAGTTTCTAACTATTAACCGGTTTAGTAATCATCCTTGCAAACGCATATTATAGTCAATGTTATTTTGTGTTTCCCGGTAACGTCTGACACGCAATCGGTTGTTATAAAAGACCACTCATTTGAAGTGGTAACTATTCGTGAGAAAGCAGTTATAAATGTAAACTATTAATATAAATATAGATAGTAATATAAATATATATTAATTATTAGATAAAATAGTAAATCAGTATATTATACTTAGCATTATTATAACTACTCAAAAAGTAATATCAAAAACTAGATAGAGATGACAGTGAAGCGGTGATGTTCTACACAATTTAACATAAATAAATTACATAAATATTTAACTTTAATAAAAAGAATATTGAAATGGCATCTATTTTCAGAAAAATCAAGTTAATAGTCACCTTTCAATAGTGAGTTAATAAAATCTTCATAAGATTAGTTTATATATAATTATTTAAAAATAATAAAATTAAATAATATTTAAAGTACAGTAACATACCTCCCCAGTCAATTATTTACAACCAGAAAGATGTCACTGAGCAAACAGAAATTACCCTGCCTTTATAAGTTAAATTTTATTCAATTTTGTTGTAATATTCTTATTTGTTATTTATATTTTGAGACATCCACCTGACTATTATTAAAGGTGATAATATATATATTTAAAAATGTGCCTGTTGTCTTTACTGAATGTATGAATTATAATTTATTAATATAACATATTTTATATTATTGTAATATAATAAAACTTTTTATATTTTAATCATAAACCTGAACTAGGGGCCGGAAATGAGACCTATTAAAAATACAAAAATGAAATTCATGTTATACATTTCACGTACCACTGCATTACAATTTCAAATAAAGATTAATTTCAGATAGATAAAGAGATGAATTAAAAAATTATCGTTTATATATATATATAAAATGATTTCATAATAATTAAATTTTTAGATAGTATTTGTTGGCCTGTGAAATATTATTATTATTTTATATAAAAATTAGATACTATAATATGATACTATATAGTATTAACAAATCACGCTCCTCGTTCCCCACTCAATACCCCCATATAAAAAAATTTTTTTTAACTCGTGTAGCAACAGTTTGCCTGTAAGAGGAGTGAATAGAGATGTGATATAATGATAAGGCGTTACCGTTAGGATGAGTATACCTGTACTTATAGGAGATATGTGGTTCTGTGAAGGTAAAAGAGGTATATTATAAGAGGATATTACTAAATAAAGATGTACGTGAGATGGTGATTGGTCATGTGGAAAAGGAAGAAAATAATTGTGAAAATAATGAAAATGAAATGGATGAAAGTCAATTGGTTAAGCGGATGTTATTAAATGGTGTGAGATGTCTTACTACTTAGTTTTGTTGAAATCACCGGGCATTTGGAGACCGGAATAAGAAATAAAGTGTAGATTGTATAATCAGTAAAGGAATTAAATGTCTGGAGCGGAGAGAAAATGTGAGTGATTTGTGACAGAGGCGAGTAATATATAAAGAGTGAACATAATAAAGTGAAGTTGATAATGGCAAGAGTATCATACGTAGAGTTTTGTGTGAGGGATAGTTTATGGTTAATGTTTCCCAACCTGGAGCCATTAGGTTGTTAATGAAACCCTACACATTGTAAGCATATGCCTAATAAGTGAAAGCTAATACTAATAGTGAATCCTTAGGTTGGATTTCTATGAACTGCGTAACGTAAGTTCTTATCATCTTAAGTGTGAGTGTGTGTGGTAGGCGGTGTGGGTGTAGGTACATTGCCCGCACGATCTTGCCAAATAAAAAAGATGAACAAGCCTGCTAGTGTCTTTTTCCTTTATCCGCAGATGTTCATTATGTCATTATATGCGTTAATAGATCGTGAATATACTTATAAACGGTATAAATCGCATGGTACAACGTCAACGGTGACCGTCAAATTCTTGAGTACGTTATACAATAACGATATTGACCTAAAGACAGATGTATTTTCTATATATACTTTATATGTTTTCATTTTATCATACCTATTAGTGACCCTTGAAGTTAAACAGCTGGTGGTTTTATTGTAAACAGGCTTTTATCGTTGACCCTATTTCTACTGCACCCTATTAATACTACTGAGTAATATTATTCATAGATAGGATATTGGTCCACCCCCCATGATTGCTTCATATAATAAATATATATATAAATATTAATATATAATAATATAATATATATATAATTATATACATATAGTAATATATACATATAATAAGTATAATTTATTATTATAATATATACCGTTTTAATCCGAAGGTTTAAAATAATATAAAATATATCAACGAAAGAGTTTAAATAAATTTTATATAAACAAGCAAACATAAAAGAAGTAAAAAAATTATCTAAATATAAAATAACGACAGGAACTTAAATTTGTTCAGTATCAAAGTCAACATATCAAACATCCTTTTCATCCTATGCCGCAACCTAATATAACAGAAAGTTACTGAAGAGCATATATAGCCAATATAATCATTATACTTAAATCGATAATGTAGACTGCTAGAGCTTAATATATATTTATAAAATTACGTAAACAGGAGCCTGTAATAGAAATTGATGATGTAAGTACCTCAAGTGTAATCTTATAAACAGTGAAAATAAAATGATATAATTTTGAACCTCTAAAAATGACTTAAATTCATTACATTCCATCATTCATCACTAACATCGTATCCTCCTATAATATATAATTATATAAAATAATAATAATAAGTCAAGTAAACATCTGAAACTTAATTATGTTGCTAAATTTTTTTTAATAATAATCAAAAATAATATTAAAATAAAACATATTCTATATAAAATTAGTAAATGAAAATATCTAAAAGAGGTTTATGGATTATTTTGAAATGAGTTTTGTCAGTAAAGTTCAATGTAATTAATAGTATAAGTATAATTAAAATAAAAGTTTTCCAAAATGATATTATCTTAGGCACAAAGACTATTGAACAAATACTATTAAATCCAGAAAAATGAATAAGTATAAGCTAGTCCCACTAAGATTTTTATATACCCTACTTAAAATATATTTTACGACAAGCCTCAGCGACAAAAGTGTGTAGGGTTTGGATTCCATACTAGTAGAAATGTTTATAAAGCCAAATAAGGATTCCATGTCTATAAAATAAGAGAATTCATTACAAAATCAAAACAAGTATTATAAAGATACCAAGTGAAATCATCTAGTGAGCTTCACTTAAAAGTCTCTCTGTATGAATCATCTCCGTTATCAGGTGCTTCAGGCATAACTTTGTCTTGAACTATTTCTAGCAAGTTCTATCTATATCTACTCCGATATAATTTACTTACGACGCAATTAACGTTCTAGATTATAATTAAAAATACATCTGTTTATCAATCGTAATACATTTCTCTAATTTAAATTAAACGTGACAATTACTTAAAATCAAATAAATATTTAGTTCAAAAACATATTCTTAAAATAAACAAACTATTATATAAATATTTAAAATTATAGTAACAAATTAATAAGCTAGAATTAAGCGATTAAAGTCATACTTGAACATATATTGTATATAAAATAGTTATATAATTTAGTCCTGTATAAGACAGCACCATTTTTTCCTATATTCAAGGAGGAAATCCGAAAAGTAATATTATATCTGAACAATAAAGTTAATCACAAGTGTTAAATTCTTTACGCATGACTTTTAATTTGATACGTACTCCCACCTGAGCATTCTGAGAATGTAAAGACTTTATTTAATACCCTTTAATTACCCTTTCTTTTAGAATTTGCAAAAAATGGAAAGGAGGAATGGGGAGAGATCAAGGCTCTATCGACGAAGTGTTCATTCAAAATTTCTATCATCTATCAGACAGAAGAACTATGTTGATTACATGAAAAACACACTGTACCGTATTTTTATTTTTTTTACTTTTTTTTTTTAACATTACAGTAAATCTACTACTCCTGTCTCACCGGGCAAAAAGCTCTACCGTATAATAACATAGGATTGAAAAACTGTATATTTTTTCCCAGTTTTTCATGTGGTGAATTAAAAAACCACCTCACACATAAAATAAACAGTTCAATCTGAGACGACCTAAAAAGTCTACGCCAGATGTGATGCGACATATCGCGTGGCGCCCTATAAAAAAGTGTAGGGAGAGATTGTAGAGATTGTGCCAAGATTACGCGACCACCCACTCACTAAAGAAATGGCACACCGAGCCACCATTGTCCCACAGAACAGATCCCCTGAACATAATTAATGGATGGCAAGGAAAGAAGGATTAATGCACCCACTAAGCTGTAAAACTAGTCTAATGTGAAGAGTGCTTTAATATTTCATAACACTAAAACTCATGTAATGTTTCGAACGTACCAGTTACTTTATAAATTCCGTGGCTGAATGGTTAAAGGACTAATATATATATAAAAACTTTATTATTTAGGAGAGTAAAAATATATATTATTATTATTGCATTCATCATAATATTATGATACTTATTTTTAAAATAGGTATATATATATTAGTTATTATAGTTACGATAATGGTATTTTTTTTTACCATTGAAAGTTAGTACCTATTCACATTTCTCAATATTTTGACATTGACCCTTTTTACCACTCAGTCACG
>JABUQX010029496.1:22500-29894 GCA_015478945.1 Trachelipus rathkii | reverse complement strand
TGTATTGTTCGTTAAATAATGTTATTGGAGTAACGAATTGAACTCGTTTTAGTATTAATGGTGTGAAGTGGACTTATTTATTATTGATATTCCTTTTACTTCTTAAGTATTATATTCACGTTCTTTGAGTAGCTTCATCTTCATATTAATTTATTTAATAATTTTTTGTTTTCATGTTCATTTTTAATATTTTTATTAATATAATGGCGTGGTGCGGTAAAATTTTATTTTCGTTATGCTCTTTTTTGTCTAAGAATTGGTTATTCCAAACGATGTTATTTTTAGTTTACATTTAGTATTGATTTTTAATTTTATATATACATATTCCGTTTTGTTTTGAATCACTGAATATTGATATAAATAAATATGTAAATATAGAAATAAATTATTGGTTATACGTAGGTGTCAATAGAGTTAAATTTATTTACCGTTTTATATACGTAAATACCTCATCATGATGTTATTTGATATTGAAAGATATTAGTTTATTGAGTGTTTTGGGGGAGATATATTTTGATATTTTGGCTAAAAGAGTGAGTCGGTTGACTGAGGGACTGATTGGCGAAGAACAAGGTTCTTTTAGAAGTGGTAGGGTAGATGATGTGTAGTTCAAACTTTCACATTGAAAACAAATGATTAAAAAAAAGAGAGAAAAGATTAAATTGTGATTTAAGTTTATGGGACATTGCAAGGCAAGCAGTATAAGACAGAGATTATTATGG
Source organism: Trachelipus rathkii (assembly GCA_015478945.1). Classification (NCBI taxonomy): domain Eukaryota; kingdom Metazoa; phylum Arthropoda; class Malacostraca; order Isopoda; family Trachelipodidae; genus Trachelipus; species Trachelipus rathkii. The sequence goes on along the minus strand of JABUQX010029496.1, from coordinate 29,172 downwards.
AAGGTCTGTGACCGATATTAGTAATATATGGTGTTTGTGGTAGGCTACTGAATGGAATCAATCGTATGTATGTCAAAGGTGAAGCGTGTGTAAGAATAAACGGAGTTGAAAGAGAATGGTTCAATATTAATAGTGAAGTGGCTCAGGGACATATTAAGTTTCATTGGATTTTTAATTTGTATATGGATGGGATTATAAAAGAATTAGAGGCAGGGTTGGTAGGAGAAGGTGTTTGAATGATGGAGAATGGAGAGAGTGGAGGGTGCCCTGATTATTGTACCCTAATAATTTGATTTTGTGAGGAGAATCTGAAGAAAAATGAGAAGATTGGTAGAGGGGTTTGACAGAGTGTGTCAAAAGGAGGAGTTTAAAAGTAAATGTAGATAAGAGTAAAGTGTTGGTAGTGAGTTAGAAGAGTCCGTGATGCAAAATCATTTTGGATGGTGAGCAACTGAAACAAGTGTCTGAGTTTAATATTTAGGCTATATGTTGGATGAAAAGGGAACGGATGATGCAAATGCAGTAGGAAAGTGAAAAGTAGGAAGATGTCTAAATTTTGGCATTTTTTTTGTTGCCAGATTTGAATTTTAATAATTGCGGATTTTTTTTGTTTATCATTTTTTTTGCGATAACCATATTTTTTTCCTGTGGATGTTTTTTTTTTTTTTTTTTTTTTTTTTTTTTTGTATATTTAGAGACCAGCTCGAACCAATATAAGGTAAAAATTTGGAAGAAAGCAGAAGAGGAAGGAATTCCGTTTGTTTTTGCTAAGAAAAAAAATAGGAAATTTATATAGAGCCATTTCCATCATTGAGAGGACAGCGTTTCAGGTGGTTGAGTTTAAAAAAAATTTATATATTGTGTGTACTTCTTTTCCTAAATTTTATTGACATGTTGATTTGTTTTTATTATTATTTTTATTTTGCATTTGTTTTGGTAGAAATAGATAAGGTTGAAATTAGATACTGTTGAGGTTAAAGAAGTCAAGGAGGGGTAGACACAATTGAGTACTTAGAAAAATTCCAAAGTGCAGTAAGAGAGGCAAAAGATCTAGATAAGGATCGGATGGTGTCAGTAATGAAGGGAGTATTATAGGCTTTAGAAAGCAAGAAAGGAGTTGCTAATATGGAGCAAAAGAGTGCATCAGCGGAAGCTACAAATATGGAGCAAAAAAGTAAGGTGAAAATTGAAGATCGTCACACAGAGCAACTAAGCTAGAGGTGGAAGACTAGGCACGAACAAAGCGTCCGGAGGAAAGATGTACCAAAAAGGACAGTACAATATGATGTAGATGAAGAGGAGAGTGGTTCTGAAGAAACAAGGAGTGATCCATTTGCCAGTACAAGTGAATCCGACAGCGACAAGGTTGTGATGAAGAACCAGAAGAGGAAGAAGAAGAGGAAGAATAGGAAAAGGATAACAGCAAGAAAATATACCGTTGACGAGAGCTCCACCACAGAAGAGGAATCTGAGGTTGACAGCGAGCCAGATAAAGGAGGAAAAAATGATTAAAAAAAAGTAGAATTAGAAGACTCGGGTGTAGAGTATAATAAAGCAGTGAGCAGGATTTTTATTGTTCTAGCAGGAGAGCTGGTGAAAGTAAAGAAATCGTTTAGTAAGCGAATATTAACATGTTAAAGGTTTAAGTGGTTAAAAAAAGTTAAAAAAACATTCGTAATTAAAATCATAGAAGATTTTAAACAGAGATATGCAAATAATAACACCTAGGCAGAAACAAAAACCGATGAGCAAGTACGAGTTACGGAAACTTTCTGGAAGGCACCAATCTTTCTAAGTACATACTTTACAGTATCACTACAGAGCTAAAATTAAATATAGCATGATTATAGCTAGGTTAAGGAGATGGTTGTAAGGAAGAAAAGGAAGACGTGAACAAATAAGCCAACAGAAAGAATTTTGGCAGAATGGAAATGGAGGAAACATAAAAAAAGTGGCCGCAGTATTGACGCTACAGAATACAAACAACGTACGAAACCGGGCGACAAAACAAGCAAGACAGAGATAAACACGGGGGCTAAGAAACAATTTCTTTGAATTGCCCTTTCAAAAGGCAGAAAAGCGAATTCTAAGGGAATACAGGATGGGGAGGAGAAAAAAAGAGAAGCGCAAAGGGCGCCTGGAAAGATATAACTCAAATTGGGCACAAAGAACGGAAGACAGTATAGACACGACCAGGAAAGAATCAAAAGATGACGGCCAATACCCAATATTCGCCCACAACACCCACACGGCCAACATTGCATGACGGCAAGGAGGAAAGGAGAGGAACTACTCAGACAGGGCTCCGTTGATATGCCGCATAGGACCAGTGTACTCAAGACGAGCACTGACTGGCTCCACAAGCAGCAACAATAACCAGCACGCGAGGACACCAGGAATATATGAAAGTGAAAGAATAAAGTGTTATTGTTGCAATAAGTTGTGCCACATAAAAAGGGAATGCTGGAATTACAGAGGATTGTGCTTGAGATGCGGAAGTAATGAACACAAGACGATGGAGTGTGAACCAAGAGGAGGCTACAGGAGGCAAGAACGGCAGGATACTACCAGACAAGAGCAAGATACAAACGGAGTAGTAGTAAACAAGAAATGTTTACTACTACTCTGTTTGTATCTTGCTCATGTCTCGTAGTATCCTGCCGTTCCTGCCTCCTGTAGCCCCCTCTTGGTTCACAAGAAATGTTTCCTGTGTGACGAAATAGAACATTGGAGGGATGCTTGTCCTTGAAAGAAGGAATAGAGCGAATTGAGAATGAGGAAGAAACAACAACATTCGGGAAACGATTCAGACCTCCGTCCATTACCGGGAATGAGTCGAAGCTAACCCCAAAAAGTAATTTGCTTTCCAGAAGCTAGCCCAGCCACCAGGGTTGTGCAGCATTGGATCCGGAAACTTAAGAAAAAGAACAAGAAACACTACCGACGTATGTAGCATATAGAGAGCTTCCAACGAGGACGACAAGGAACAAGAAACGCGGTGCGAAGAGAAAGGATACATGGGACCTTTTGGAAGTGGCAATAGAAAAACCTAGCCATAGGAAGGATGTGGCAGTACAAACAGAGGACTTAAAGGAGGATAAGATGACACAAACGGAAACAAATCTTATGTCATCACCTATGGATACAAGTGAACTACTAGAGTGGGTAGATTCTGCACAGTCAGATACTAAGTCAGATTATGAATTTGATATGCGGAAATTTGAGAAAGCATTAAGATTCCCAGATAACAGTTACACCATAGGAATAGAAGTTACTGATGCGAGTGACGAAGAAAATGAAGATATCGTACGAGATAAAATCCGAGAACCAACTGAGGAAGCAAAGGTAAGTGGTATTGCTAAAAATTATTTAAATACTACATATTATTCACCAAGGTCTATTTTTGATGAATTACAGGAAGTGGGTGAGGATCCAGAATTGATGAAGAAAAACAGATTAGAAGAACAAGGAGTAAAACAGCAAGGATTAGTGAGTGGATACCTACCACTGATAACAAGATCACGAGGACCTGTTTCAGAACTACCAAACGTGCAGACAAAAGTGTTGGAATAGTTGGAATACGAGAGAAGGGAAGAAGAAAGAAGGACTTCTAGCGGGGATTAGGTAAGGTTGTTTGGTTTGTTGGGTTTGGGTTCTTTCAAGATTGGATTCCAAATCTTCGAAGGGGGAGTAATGTAATGGATCAAACCAACCAAGAAAGCAAGGAGCGGATGAGCACTTTTTCAATCGAGTCTCATATTGTCTGCTTGAAGAAAAGTGAAAAGTTGAAAATGTTTAAAAAAATAAAAATTGTGAAGACAAATAACTGGAAGTATTAGGATCTTTTTCTGGTATAGCCAGCATATAAGGATTACAATTCCCCGGAATTGGGTAAGCATTTTGTTGATATTAAGTGATAAGTAAAATTTAGGCTACTAAAGAGTGTTAGCTTAAAATCATGCTCGTAAATAAATTAAATATTGTGCTAGTAATATTTTGAGGAACAAAGTGACTTCGGATGAGAAATGTTCAATAGTGTTAAACTAAAATTGCAGTAGGATCAGTTTCTTAAAATGAAATATATCTAGAGGATTAAGAACATTAGTTAAAGATTGGAGTACGTTTAAAATGTCAAATGATTTAGGAATCAGGATTTAAGCATATATTTTAACTGTTCAAAATGTTTGGGATTGCATACGTAGATATATCGTGAAAAAGCATTTAACAAGATTTAGGAGTTTGCAACCACATATTTGGAACTTGTTTAAGTATATATATATATATAATATATATATATATATTATATATATATCATATATATGATAGAAATATATGTAGATATATATATATATATATATATTATATATATATATATATATATATATATATATATAAATATATATATATATTAAAAAATAAACATGTATATGCATGTGTGTGTGTGTGTGTTTGTGTGTGTATGTATATATTTAAGAAATCCGACACAATGATAAGAAAATAGCACGAATATATTAACAGGTGAATTTGTGCCGAAAAAATAGACTGAAGAGTTAGCTGTTCGCATATCCAAATAGACTTAAGGGTAAACTTAAGGTTGATTATGAATGGGCTATTGTTTATTATATATATATATATATATATATATATATATATATATATATATATATACTATATATATATATAATATATATATATATATATATATATATATATATATATATATAGATATATATGATATATATATATATATATATATATATATTATTATTATTATTTTTATATTTTTTTTATTATTATTATTATTATTATTATTATTATTATTATTATTATTATTATTATTATTATTATTATTATTATTATTATTATTATTATTATAAGTATTTTATTTTTTTACCTCTCTTTAGTATTATTATTATTATTTTTATTATTTATTATTATTATTATTGTTATTATTATTATTATTATTATTATTATTATTATTATTATTATTATTATTATTATTATTATCATTATTATTATTATTATTATTATTATTATTATTATTATTATATTATTATTATTATTATTATTATTTTACAATATATATTATTATTATTATTACTATTATTTTCATTATCTTATTATTCTTCAGCTTTATTGATATTTTATTGTTATTGGAATGGTTGTGTTGTGTAATAAATAGATTTTATCGTAATTATCATACGCTTTATAAAGATGTTATTTTTGAAAGTAGGCGTGAATTTATTATTATTATTATTATTATTATTATTATTATTATTATTATTATTATTATTATTATTATTATTATTATTATTATTATTATTATTATTATTATTATTATTATTATTATTATTATTATATTATATTATTTTTATTATTATTATTATTTTTATTATTTTTATTATTAGTATTATCATTGTTACTGTTTTTATTATTATTAATTATTATTATTATGAATATATTATTATTATTATTATTATTATTATTATTATTATTATTATTATATTATTATTATTATTATTATATTATTATTATTATTATTATTATTATTATTATTATTATTATTATTATTATTATTATTATTATTATTATTATAATTATCGTTATTTTTATCGTTATCATTTTTATTATTAGTTGTTGCCATTATTATGAAAGTTAGTATTTAACGTATATTTTTCTGCGTTACAGGGAATCAGTGTGAGGCTTGAACTGTCCAGAAACCATAAAATTGGCGTGAGGTTCATCACCTGTGCATCAAGGTTTGGTATGTCCCCTAGAACTGAGCTAGTGGCAAAACTGAGTTTCGGACGAATATTGGATTGTCGGATGAATACTGGATTTTGATGACTATTGGATCTGCCGATATTTAGGGCAGGCTACTACCTGAGATATCACTTGAGGTACTAGTCGGAGGACTTGCTCAAAGGACCGTAAGGATTTACAGCAGGCTAACCCTGTTGTTCTAAAGAATTACAGGCGGATTTCGGTCAGGAGATCGTTTACGGACGATCCTAACCACTAAGGTGAAAACCACCAAAGGAACCATTTATTACACCAAAATTGAGAGTTAGAGAAGAGTTGAGGAAAACTCGTCATTTGAGGAAAATATATACGGGAAATTCTGATTCCGAAATAAACTCACCACACAACATTTACCAACGGGAAGTATCGTTCCTGTATAATTTTGTACATAAAACTATAAATATATTTATAGTTTTTTATATAAAATATATTTTATTTTTTTTTTTTTTGATAAATGTATTTATAAAGGTTTTTTTTTTTTTTTTTTTTTGGAAATATATTGATAAAGGGTTTTGTTATATATTTTAGAACAGTTTAGCTGAATAGGACTTAGGAATAAAATTCATATTAAGTTACTATATTTACTTTTATTATATATCTATAAATTACATTTGTTGTGTGTCACTCAAATCCCTTTCTTACTAGTGTTGTCACTCTGTGACCCCCAAGAGAACACTGAAGGAGAAATATTATCAAGGGGATTATCAATATCACATAAAAGACAAGAAAATCCATATCGCTGGTGACCCCATTCGATATCAATATAACATTATACTCATATATATATATATATAATAATATATATTATATATATATATATATATATATTATATATATATACTATATATAATAATATATATATTATATTAT